>CAUYQU010038665.1:0-10015 GCA_963574635.1 Cheracebus regulus
AGAAAGAAAAAGAAAGAAAGAAAGAAAGAAAGAAAGAAAGAAAGAAAGAAAGAAAGAAAGAAGGAAGGAAAGAAAGAAAGAAAGAAAGAAAGAAAGAAAGAGAAAGAAAGAAAGAAGGAAAGAAAAGAAAGGAAGGAAGGGAGAGAGAAAGAAAGAAGGGAAGGAAGGAAGGAGGGAAGGAAGGAAGAAGAAAGAGGACAAGCAAGTGGGAGCCACCCACAAACAATTTCACATGCTTCGATGTTTTCCAAGGGCTCTGGAAATTGGTGCCTGGCTTAATTTCTTCTTTAGTGAGTGTAGGAGCCATGGGGGCCAGCTCCCAAAGATCCCAAGTTTCACTTGAAGTGTTTCCTAATCTGGGCAGGCTTGTGATCTCTTTAGGGATATGTCTGAAATGAAGGAGCGGCCAAACAACAGGGCGCTGTCACAGCAACCAAGGCTCTGAAGGATGGATGGCATGCTTGTCCAACCTGTGGCCTGCAAGCTGCACGTGGCCCAGGGTGGCTTTGAATGCAGCCCAACGCAAATTCATCCACTTTCTTAAAACATTCTAAGAGTTTTTTGCAAATTTTTTGTCAGCTTATCAGTTATCATTAGTGTTAGTGTATTTTAGGTGTGACCCAAGACAATTCTTCTTCCAGTGTGGCCCAGAGAAGCCAAAAGACTGGACAGTCCTGAAAGGAGGCATAAGAATGTGCAGCCCCGGCTCCCGACGAAGAGGACCAGGCAAGGCCTGACGGAGTTTGTCTTTCGTGAGGAGCTGCAATAGTCAGGATTCCTAAACACTATGACTGTGGTCCTTTGGTGGACCCTGGAAATGTCTGAATAATCTTAAGTACATATGCAGATTAGCTGATGGAAGAGCTGTTTTTCATTCCTCTGAATGAATTCAGTTTGTCTAGACAGATTGTAAATCCACTGGGTAATTATCTCACCTCCCATCACTATGGAGTTAAAAGATAAATAAAGAGCACTAGATACTGCCACGTTAAATCAAAATTGGTCAATTACGGGTGCATTCATTTCGTAGGGCTGCCATAATGAAGTACTGTGGACTGGGTAGCATGAGCAACAGAAGGTTGTCTTCCAGTCCTGGGGGCTGGGTGTCCGGAATCCAGGTGTTGGTAGGGTTGGTTGCTTCTGAGACTGAGAGGATGAATCTGTTCCAAGGGTCTCCCCTGGCTTCCAGGGGTTTGCTGGCCATCCTTGGCGTCCCTTGGCTTTACCCCGATTCCTGCCCTCATCTTCAAATTTCAAATGCTGCTGCTGCTGTGTGTGTGTGTGTGTGTGTGTGTGTGTGTGTGCAAATTTCCCCTATTAGGGTGCCAGTCATATTCGGGCACACCTTGTCCAGAAATTTGATCTCATCTTAACTAATTACATCTGCAAAGACCCTATTCCCACATAAGGCCACATTATGAAGTGCTGAGGGTGAGGACTTCAACTTGTGAATTACAGGGCAGACACAATTCAGTCCATAACTGTGGCAAAGATGTTTTAAAACTCGCAGTTTTACGGTGACTCCTGACTCCCTCATCCCCCATTTGAGCTTGTTTTGGTAGAATTACTGCTCTGAATCCCATACACTACTCTCATGTTTACAGGGCAGCCCAGCTACCAGAATTTGCCACTAACAGAGTCTGGTATGTATATCCGAAATATTTCATAATTTATAGTTGGCATTACTACATGACAATGATCAGAAGGCAATGGAAGTACAGGACAAATACAGATATTCTAAAGATTCTGGAAAACTGTAAAGATTTTCTCCACTCAAAGTTAACATTTCTATTTATAAGTGCTAGATAATAGTAATTCAAAAAACTTTCCTCAAAAGCTGATAACTTGGTGGTTTAGGCTCTATGTTTATAAAGACAAACCTTTTTGAATTTTAAAATAACAAATCAATATGAGAGCCAAAGAAGGTACTTTGAGTGTCCTTATCAGCAGAGAGACTTTCTCTTTCCAGAGATAATCAGGTAAAAAAAATAGACAGGTCAGCCCATTTCTTTGAAGTGTTATTGCAATAAAAGAGAATTATCCACATTAAAGCTGCTTAAGCTTAAACTTATTTTTTCACATTCATTTTCTACTTAGTGCTGTTAAAAATGAGATTTATCTGTACCTAAATTGGAAATAAAAGCTTGCTATGAAACAAGACCCACAGGCATTGACTCCACCTGTAGCCCCGAGGAGACTCTGGCATAGCTGAGCTGTCGGTGAAACTGCCTGAGCCAAGTGTTTGGTCTGATGTCATTAGGATCTGTCACCACAGCAGCAAGGCCAGGGCACAGGGATGAGCATTTATCAGTGAACTGAACACAGAAATGACCAAGGACTGGGGCTAGAGTCCAGCAGAAAGCAGCACATCACATCCCTTAGAAGAGTCATAGAAGCCACTCTTTTGTTCAGTTTGAAATATTCCAAATAAAGCCAAAAAAAAAAAAAGATATCCCGTGATTCCATTATACTGAAAACTAAAAGCAACTAATAACTTAATATTTTATTAAAACACAAAGAAAATATAATCTAAATGCTTCTACCTCAGAAATAAATAGCAGTTTCAGAGTAACACATATTTACAACATATCATCTCCTGAAATATTTATAAGTTTAAATTACACAATGTACCAGTCATCTATTTCTGCATGAAAACAAAACAAAAAGAAACAAAATCAAAACCCCTGCTTAGCAATGAAAAAAAAAATCAGCCTCATGGATTCTGTTGGACAGGAATTCAAAAATGGTGAAGCTGGGATGGATTCTTTCTCTTGACACCTGCAATCTAGGTGGGAAGACTCGAATGCTACAGGTAACACAAGCAAGTGAGGCCACTGTCATCTCAGGTGTGAGGGCATCTTCACTGCTGTGTCTATCACCTGAGCTGGGATGATTCAGAGCTGAGCTAAGCTAAGACTGTAAGCAAGATTGTCTACATGTGCCCTCCCCATGTGGCTTGGACTTCCTCACAGCATGGTGGCCTTCAGGCAGTTAGACTTCTTGCATCATAGCTTGGGGCTCAAAAAGTAAATGATCCTTTCTGACCTAGCCTTGGAAGCTACACAGTGTCACTTCTGCCACATTCTATGGGTTACAAATGGGTCACTAAGCCCATCCAGATTCAATGGACAGAGAGGGGACAATTGGACTCCATTTTTCAATGGGAGGAGTGTTGGAGAAATTATGGCCATCTTTAAAACACAAGCCTATATTTTCTGAATAATTCCTTTTTTTTTTTTTACTTATGAACAACTTCTGTTTTTAGTGAATAGAATGAACAAATATTGAGACCTCTGTGCTTTTCTGAAATTGTGCCAGCACCGTTGTATGAGTATTTCTTGTAGTACCTGAATGGAGTTTTAAAACATATGGCACCTGGGAGTGGTAGAGTTTTCAGGTAGAAGAATAAATTCATAAAATCGTGTTTCCTGCAACATTTTTCCCCTCTCCAAATTCACAAACAAAATATTTTCCTAAAGCCTCCCTTTAAATCTCAAAACACATACCAAATAGGAATTTTCTTTTCTTTTTTTTCTTTTTTTTTGAGACAGAGTCTCACTCTGCCTGTCACCCAGGCTGGAGTGCAATGGCCCAATCTCGGTTCACCGCAACCTCCACCTCTGGGTTCAAGTGATTCTCATGCCTCAGCCTCCCCAATAGCTGGGTTTACAGGAGCAGGCTACCATGCCCGGCTCTTAGTAGAGACGGAGTTTCACCATGTTGGCCAGGCTGGTCTTGAACTCCTGACCTCAGGTAATTCACCCCTCCTTAGCCTCCCAAAATGCTGGGATTACAGGTGTGAGCCAATGCATCCGGTCAGGAAAATTTTCTGACCAAGCCAATTTTGGCACACAGGTTGCATGCTTCAAATTAAGCAAAATGAGTTTCTATCTGATGTGATCGTATAATTACTGTTGAATGTGCTTAATCTTCTTTCTCTAACACTTTTTAACAGTTTTTCAAAATTTTCTACACATTTGACATTTTCTTTGCAAAATAGCTTCCAAATGTTCTACAAGAAATTTTAATAATAATTTCTTAGCAAACCAAAAATAGATTTAAAAAACACAGTTGTACATCATCTCAAAAGCAGTAAAGTTAGTTATGACTGAGAATAAATTGCCTTTTGAAATGGTCATTTCTTTAAAAACTCACTTCTATAGAAGTAGTATTTTCTAAATTAGCTTCTGAAATAAAAGTTTTGATTTTGTTTTGAAATGTTTGAGTTTATTTTGAAATAAAGGTTTTGTTTTCCAAGAAGATTTCATAGTTTAAACTATAGAAATTACATACATTTTATAAATTTAGTTTGGGTTCTTATTAATATTGGTTAAGTTAAATGAACAATTTGCAACACAGAAAGAGAAATTTAGGTGAGGAAAATAACAAAAACAATAATCAAACTGCTTTGGCTTGTAAATTAGGTATTCCTTTATTGTTTTCTTGGAATACGAGAAAGCTGTGGTTAAAACCAGCCAACATACAATTATTTTTATATATTTTTCCAATTGAAAAAAATAACATAACTTTTTTGTATGATGGAAATACTAGTACATGGGAAAGATGCAGAAAGGATGAAAGAGTATTTTAGAAAGTAAGTAGAGGTGCTATCATCTTTTCAATGGCTCTGTGATATCTTTGCAAGCTTAATTTTTAAGGGAAATACATGCTAGGAAGGAAGTAACCCCAGACTGTTATGGTCTGAGCTAGCATATGACTTCTTCAGGGCTTCTGAATGCCAGGGAAAAGTGGACCCGAGAAACCCAAGAAGTATGCCAAGTTTGCTTTCAGGGTTTCTGATTCACTGTTCCCTCCTCAGTAACCACCCACCCCATCTCCAAAGAGAGGCAGAAATTTCTGCTAAATTGACCCCACCTTCCTCTTCCACCACGCACATACACCAAACAAACCTGACCTCAAAAATTTAAATGGAGTTTTAAAAAATGATTCTTTTATTTTATAAAAAGTAAATGTTTAAGTAATTTATTTATAAATAATGTATTAAATGTATTATTGTTCTCATAATAACCATAATCATAAATGCTAGCATTTATTGGCTACTCACCATGGGCAGACACCATATATTATGATTTATATATTTCATTCACAGAAAATTTATGCTCTCTCTATATATGTGGATTATATATAAGGATCATTAAAATTATTTATGCCCAAGTGTGGTGGCCCATGCCTGTAATCTCAGCACTTTGGGAGGATGAGGGGAGGATTGCTTGAGCCCAGGAGTTCAAGACTGGCATGAGCAGCATAGTGAGACCCTGTCTCTACACAAAAATTTTGAAATTAAAAAATTGGTCAGACATGGTGGCACATACCTATAATTCCAGGCTACTCTGGGGGCTGAAGTGGGAGGATCACTTGAGCCCAGGAGGTTGAAGCTGCAGTGAGCTATGATCACGCCACTGCACTCCAGTCTGGGCAACATAGTGAGATCCTATCTCTTAAAAAAAAAGTTATTTATAGCTTCAACACCTAAGATAACCACTATTGACCTGTTGGTACATTTCTTTTTGCCTGTTCTCAGTGGTTATATTGTCTTATAACTTGCCTTTTCACTTTGCACACATGAATATTTTCTTGTTATGTAAAAATCTTTCTTTGATGTTATTTTTCCATGGCTATACAGCATGTCATTATAATGAAGCAGCCTGATTTATTTAACCAGTGACCTGTTGCTAGACATTTAAGGGGTTCTTAGTATTTTGCTATGACCTCCAGCGCTATAATAAACATTCCTGGTACTATGATTTCATACAATAATGATTTGATCACTAAGCTTCCTCAGATGCTAAGTTTGAAAAGTTGGAGAAAACATTTAAAAGTCACTGTTTGAGGGATATTTTAACGTAACAAGCACCAATGACCTTAAAAATGATGGAAGGATTTTAATCACTCACCTTAGAATAAAGAGAGTTTGTTTTATTGGCACTAAGGCTATCCCAGTATCCCAGAATGACACATTAAGTGCTGAAACCAACGTATTCCAACTACTCATAAGACCTGCCTTGGCAGGAAAAAGTAATCTTGGGGGAAACTTAATTTGAGAAATACAATGATCTAGCCGAGGCAACACAGAAGTTGAGCTCTCTCTTCCTTGGCAATAAAGTCAAATTCTAGCAGCTGCCATCACTTAAATCACACCTGATTTTTCTTCTGTATACAATCCTCTGTGAACATCTGTCAGATTGTTGCTTTTTATACACTTGAGGATGTTATGTCATCTCTGAATATATACCCATATGTTTCCCATTTAAAATGTAAATTCTATAATTAGGTCAAAAATTCTTACATCTTTCTGAACCAAACAAAACATATTTATCTGATTATCATAATGACAAAATAATGTTCTGTTCACAGAAATGTCCATGACTACAGTCAAATGCGTTTGCATTTTTCCTCCGTTGATGATATCTTCCTGACAAAGAACGTTCAAGAGAGCAGAAGGCAGATTTGGCAACTACGTAGCAGTTCCTCCACCAGAAACTGAATACATTCTAGGGATGCTCCAAGATTTATGAGTTTTCAGAAATTGGCACCCGTGACACATCATTCTCCGCATCATGGTCTGATTCCTGCTTCTATTGATGCAATACTGCTGGTTTCCTATTATGGCTGGCCATATTTCACAACTGGCAAAACCCCGAAGTTTAGAAGTGCCTCCAAAAAAGGTCAGTAACTGGAAAACCTACACACCGAAACTTCACTAATCCTCTGACTCCCCCAGGAATTTCATTGCAGTAAAACTGCAGAGACTCTCGGACAACAGAGCAATTTTGAGTTCAGAATTCTTTAAAATGGACGATGTTGCCTTGTCTCTGGTTTCTCTTTTTCTTTTTAAGGGTAGTAAAAATACTGAATAACATTATCATTTTTAAAAAATACCTACATAGTGTTCTTAGAGAAGCTGTATTAGGCATTTTTTTCTGGAAATTCTTTCAAAATGCAAAAATGGTTTTTTTTCTCATTTTTAAAACAACTGTTCTTAATTGAAAGTTAGACAGTTTTAATATTTGGGTGCTTTGAAAATGTACTATCACCTCTACTTAAAAGGAAACATGTGCTTCTAAATATTCATCTGTATTTAAAATATATTAATATATGTGTCTCTACCAATATCAGTGACAAGATTAACAGTAGTATAATTCAATTTAGGGGTACAACATGTTATTAAAAAGTAGTTTTTCAGTTTGGGGATTTCTTTCTTTTCTTCAACCCATTTATCACTGCCTTCCTGTCTTCCTTACCCCAATACACACAAACAGACCCACGTGTGTACACACAGATGTACATACAGAGACACACACACGGCTACACACACAGACACACAGACACACATACACACAAAGATATGCAAACAGACATACACACACAGATACACACGGAGACACACAGAGATACACAGACTCACACACAGAGAAACAGACACACACACAGAGGCATACACACAAACACACATACACAGACTCACATAGAAACACACTCAGACACAGGCACACAGACACACACACAGAGATACACACACACAGAGACATATACACAAACATATACACACTGATTTACACATACACACACACAGACACACAGATGCACAAGACACACACAAGAAACACACAGACACCCATGCCAGAGATGCAGACACACACACACACACACACACACACGTGTTAAAATAAACATGGGACTGCTGGTTATGTGGTGTAACGGCAGCACTGAACACCAGAACTAGGTGTTCTGTGTTCTCTCCTTCTTTAAACCAGATCAACTTCCTTGAAGAGTCTGTGCTGTCAAATGTTCATCCCAGGGCCATGGAAGTTTCTTATTTTGTCTCCCTTTCATGTGAGCGAAAGTTTAGAACCACACATATCACATCCTCTATCCTTCTGTTTTTTTTGTATGATTTTTGTATGTTTCTTAACATGTAAAGTTTTTCATCTGCATTCAGAGGTTAGTCATTTTTTGAATACTAAAACTTTAACTGTTAATTCATTTAATACTTTTGCTGTGTTAAAAAAAGAAATGCAACAATAGGGCCAGGCACAGTGGCTCACATATGTAATCCCAGTACTTTGGGAAGCTGAGGTGGGCGGATCACCTGAGGTCAGGAGTTCGAGACCAGCCTGGCCAACATGGAGAAACCTCGTCTCTACTAAAAATACAAAATTAGCTGGGCATGGTGGTGCATGCCTGTAATCCCAGCTACTTGAGAGGCTGAGACAGGGGAATTGCTTGAACCTTGGAGGCGGAGGTTGCGGTGAGCTGAGATCGCACCCTTGCACTCCAGCCTGGGCAACAAGAGCAAAAATCCATCTCCGAAAAAAAAAAAAAAAAAAAGCCTTAGTGGCACACAACAAAGAGAGTCTATTTCCTGCTCATGTGTTTTTGAGTCAACTGGAACCCAGCTGGTTTAGGATGGACTTGGCTGGGCCAGGTTCAGGGGGCTCACCTGTCTCTCATCTCCTCGTGCCCACCGCTTCCTGAGTCATGTTCTTCTCATGGCAAAGACAGACACACAAAAGGACGAAGAGCACTAGAGTCTCTGTGAGTCCACATCCACTAAAATTCCAACGGCCCTTTGGAGTCAGAGCCAAAGTCAAGGGGCAGGGAAATACACCTCATATATAATGAGGTCAAAGCACGTTGCACAGCTAAGTAAAGAGCAAGATGGCAGGAAACGTAACTGTGGGGACATGGAAGGGAATGAGAGTCTGCTAAATAATAGAGTCCAATTTACCACACCTGTGTCCTTTGCTTCATACTGGGAACACAGGGCAAGCAGAACTAGCTCTGCCTTTGTGGGGCTTACGTTTTGGAGGATGAAGCAGACAACAGATAAATAAATGCAATCAGGTGGAAGTCACTCTATTAGAAATGGGGGAGGGGCTCTCACTTAACAGGTGGTCAGGAAAGTTTTCTTCTGATGAGACCCAAATAAATTGAGGGGACTAGCCATTTGTTTTCTGGTGTTTTCTAGCTAGAGGCAATAGCCAGGAAGACAGTGCCCCAGTGGGAAACAGCTTAAGGCCGTCAAATGTGCCTAGGGAAGAGGAAGCTCAGATGGAACCTCAGAAGGACCAGAGCCAGGACACACTTACACACACAAACACACAATCTTATTCCGGGTGACATAGGGAAGCAATGGAGGGTTGAGGGCAGGTGAACTGTGAGTGGTCAGAGGTGCAGCCCTTGGGGGATCTAGAGGAACATTTTCATTTTAATTTAGCCAGCCCTTTGGGGTATATGTAGGCACTTCTGCTAATACAAATTGTTTATGTTATGACTTCATTAACCTCTAAAAACTCAAGTCAAGACATCGTTTTGCTGCAAGATAGTCCTTGTCTTCTGTTTGATTTCCATTTTTGCAACACAATCTGACTCATTCCGTTTACAAATTATTTTCTTATTTACTCCACAATCTGAGAAATGGATCCAAATGCTAAACTGCCTCCATTTTCAGGAATTGTACAAAAGATTCTGCAACCCACTGACCTTGCGGGATGCCCTGTGTAAATGGCTTCACAGCAGAACTGGCTTCCTGGGGTCTGATTTTCCTCCTAAACAGCTGCTTCATCTGCAGCAGTCTCGCTTCTCAGTGAAGAAACACAACGGTGGAACAGGTTTTAGGACCGAAATGAGCTTCAAAGGCCCTGCTCCCTTTTTTAAAAATGCAGGCAGAGGCATTCTTGACTTGCCCTCCCCACGATTCTGGTTCCAAGCCTGCCACACCATATCCCTACATTTCTTATTGGCCATTAAAAAGGAAGTTTAATCATCTTTCACCAAATTTGTTTTCCAAAGCCAGAGGATTTCATGGATAGGAAACCATCAAGCCTGAGCAGCATAGACTCCTAACAGATGGCAGTAAACGAGTTTGAAAATATTTCAAAACCTGCCCTAATTTCCATTCCCCAAATGTTTCTCCCGCTCAGCTTTTTTTTTTTTTTTTTTTTTTTTTTTTTTTTTTTTATATTAGCTGGTTGGGTCATTGTGTGGCGGGGGG
>CAUYQU010038666.1:0-49409 GCA_963574635.1 Cheracebus regulus
AGTTTGAGAACAGAGATTGCAGAGGAGCTCTGTAACTTACTGGGTGGATGATGGCAGACCTGCTCAGCCATGAATGTTACACTGTTTTTGGAAACCCAGGGAACTGGTCCTTCTGAAACTAGTTCCTGCAAGCAAATATAATTTTCTTTTGATGAGAAAACACAAATGACATTTCTGAGAATCTGATAATTGGGGTCTCTGCTCGCTCTACACACACCAAGCACCCTACATCTATATCTCTACTGTAGCACTTAATTACAATATTTTAATTGCTTTGTGTCAGTCTCCCTGACTAGACTAAGACATTCTTAAAGGCAATGATTGTGTGCCTAACTCAGGGCACGCAAGAGTAGGTACTTATCCATGTCTGCCAAATAATTAAGAACAGATGCAGACTATCTTCAGTATGGACTACATGTAATGTGTCACTTGGAAAGGGAAATATACGGAGAATCATTTTACTGACAGATCATTATGTGTCAGGTGTTGTGGGCTATGGTTTTGGTTTTTTCAATTCTAAAAGCCTTTTAACATACATTTGAGTCTTCCTTGCTGGTCCTTTTCTTCAACTACTAAACTTGTTGGAGCCTCAGAGCCAGTTCTGGGTTACCTACTCTTCTGTAGCCATGCTGTCTTCCTAAATAATTTAATCCAATCCTCGAGCTTTAAAATGCCATAGGAATACACTATAATCTCTGAAAGCCCCATCTCCATCTCAGACCTCTCTTAAACTCCACACTTTTAAATTCCAACTCCCTACTTGACAAGCTTCACAGACCTCTGAAACTTTGTATTTTATATTAGAGCTTTTGATTTTCCCTCCTCAAATCCAATCTTTTCCTTATCAGTAAATGACACTGGCACTGCTTAAGTCCCCATGCTGTCTCCTGTTCCTTACCTCCTCCAATCCATCAATCAGTTCTAACTCCAAAATAAAGCCTGAATTACCATGTCTCTTTCGGAATAATGTCAAAGCCTCCACAATGGTCTCCATGCTTCTATTTATGCCCCTTCTCAATTTATTTTTCACAAAATCATTCTAATGATCTTCTCAAGACAAAAATGAGATCCTGAAAAGCCATAAAATTATATTATGGCCTACAAGGCCTTGCAAGATCTGATTTCTGCATCCCCATCATCTCATCCTACTCTTTTTCCTCCTCCTCACTACATTCAAACTATACTGATCTTCAAAAATTTCTTCTATGGGTGGTGACCATCTTTTGATCATTGCTTTCATCATTATTTGCCCCTAAATAAAATGAAATCTTGAATCAGTATACAACTTAATTTAAAAATGTCAGTGCAGAACTCACTGTGTTCTCTTCCGTATCATTTGGTAATGTCCAATGACACTGAAAGATCTCGCCCAAAATGGGATTGTATGGCTTTTTGGCAACTGATCCTTTCCTTCCTGCATGAAAGGCTGAGAGGTACCATTTCACAACCTGAACCATTCGATCCTTGGGATCCTTGTGGTCACTAATGCTGCAAGGGAGAAAGACAAAATTTAATGTCCTTCTTTTTCATAGAAGATAAGATGATGCAACAAACCCCAGCAGGTCCACCTAAGTCAGGCTGAGAGGACTAAGGACCCAGGACCAGGAGCTAGCTCAAAGTTTCTTTTTAAAATTGAGGTATAATATGTATAATTAAATGCATTGGTCTTAGTGTTTTAATTTCAACAGTGTTTTGGAGAACAGGTGGTGTGTTTGGTTACATGGATAACTTCTTTAATGGCGATTTCTGAGATTTTGGTGCACTCATCACCTGAGCAGTGTACATTGTACCCAATGTATAGTCTTTTATCCCTCACATACCTCCCACCCTTCTCCTCGAAGCCCTGAACTCCACTGTATCATTCCTTTGCCTTTGCATCACCCTAGCTTAGCTTCCACTTATAAATGCAACATATGATGCTTGGTTTTTCATTCCTGAGTTTCTTCATTTAAAATAATGGTTTCCAACTCCCTCTAGGTTGCTGTGAATGCCATTGTTTGGTTCCTTTTTATGGCTGAGAAGCATTCCACAGTATATGCATGCCACAATTTATTTGCTCTTTGACTGATGGGCATTGGGCTGGTTCTGTATTTTTGCAACTGCAAATTGTGCTGTTATAAACATGCATGTGCAAGTGTCTTTTTCATATGACTTCTTTTCCTCTGAGTAGATACTCAGGAGTGGGATTGCTGGATCAAATGGTGGATCTTTTAGTTCTTTAAGGCAGCTCCACAGTGTTTTCCATAGTGGTTGTACTAGTTTACATTCCCACCAGCAGTGTAGAAGTGTTCCCTTTTCACCTATCCACATTAACATCTATTATAATTTTTTGAATATGGCCATTCTTGCAGGAGTAATCTCATTGTGGTTTTGATTTGCAGTTCCCTGATAATGGTGTTGAACATTTTTTCACGTTTGTTGGCCATTTGTTTTATCATTAGCTTCTTTTGAGAATTGTCTATTCATGTCCTTAACCCACTTTTTGATGGAATTTTTTTTTTTTTTGGCTGATCTGTTTGAATTCCTTGTAAATTCTGGGTATTAGTACTTTGCCGGATGCGTAGTTTGTGAATATTTTCTCTCACTCTGTGGACTGTTTACTCTGTTACTTCTTTTGCTATGCAAAAGCTTTTTAATTTGACTAGATTCTACCTATTTATCTTTGCTGCATTTGCTTTTAGATTCTTGATCATAAAGTCTTTGCCTAAGCCAATGTTCAGAAAGGTTTTTCCAATGTTATCTTCTAGAATTTGTTTGTTTTGGACACTAGTGGAAGGAATCTTCTAGAATTTTTATGGTGTTAGGTCTTAGATTTAAGTCTCTGATACACGTTGAGTTGACTTTTGTATATGTGAGAGACGAGGATCCAGTGTCATTCTCCTACATGTGGGTAGCCAGTTATGCCGGCACCGTTTGTTGAGAAGGGCGTCCTTTCCCCACTTGATGTTTTTGTTTGCTTTGTCGAAGATCAGTTGGCTATAACTATTTCGCTTGATTTCTGAGTTCCCTATTCTGTTCCATTGGTCTATGTGCCTTGGTCTTAGTGTTTTATTTGAGGACCTGACAAATGTATAGATTGATTTAATCATCACTTAATAAAAAAAATAGAATATTTCCATTAATCCAGAAAGTTTCCACATCTCCCTTTGCAAACAATCACATCTTACTCTGAGGCAAATACTGCTTCTGGTTTCTACTATCATAGATTAAGTCCATGTAAGTGCATTGCTTAATTGTCAAATAATTGGATACTTTCTCCATGTTATCAATTACTAATTTAATTCTTTCATAGGTGTAGAATAGACCCTGTATGATTCCAACTATTTTAAATTTATTAAGACTTCTCATTCTATCTTGATGAACATTTCACATGCACCTGGAAAAGACTACGTGTTATACAGTTGTTGGGTAGTGTTTAGAAAGGTCAATTGGGTCAAGTTGATTTGATAATGCTGTTTAAATCTTCTATAGCCTTCCTGATTTTTGGGGGGGCGGGGAGGTGGTGAAGGCAGAGGCTACTTGCTTAATCAGACCTTGAGGGAGAATTTCTGGACTTGGCTATTTTTCTCATTTTAGTCAATTTTTGTTGCTGCATATGTTTTTAAGCTGTTATTAGGTACATATACATTTAGGAGTATTATTTACTCCTGATAAATAGATGCTTTTTATCATTACAAAATATTCCTATTTGTCTCTAATAATATTTCTTGTCTTAAAAGTCTCCTTTGATACCAACACAGCTACACCAGTTTTGCTGTGCTTAGTGTATCTTTGTCCATCCTTTTACTTTTAACCAGTGTCTTTAAAGTTTCTCTCTTGAAAATATCATACAGATATATCCTGCTTTTTTTATCCAGTCTGACATGAAATGGAGTGTACATTCTATTTACATTTAGTGTACTGGTTGATATAGTTAGGTTTAACTCTACCATCTTGATAGGTTTTCCACATTTCCCCTTTGTTCCTTATTCCATTATTTCTCCTTTTCTCCTTTCTTAGAAGTAATGGAGTATTTGTACTATTCTGTTTAATCTTATCTATTGGCTTTTGAGCTGTATTTTTACTTTCTTAAGACAGAGTCTTCCTCTGTCACCCAGGCTGCAGTGGTGTAATTATAGCTCACTGCAGCCTCAAATTCCTGGGAGTGCATGACCCTCTTGCTTTAGCCTCCCAAGTAGCTGGAACTACAGGTACACATCATCATGCCTGGCTTATTAAATATTTTTTTTGTAGGGACAGGGTCATGCTATCTTGCTCAGGCTGGAATCAAACTCCTGGTTTCAAGCAATCCTCTCCCTTTAGCCTTCCAAAGTGCTGGGATTACAGGCACGAGCCACTGCACCAACCTGTAAATAAAGCGGTTGTTTTGGGGGCCTCAAAGTTTAAATTCTCACACATAAAAACTACCCTTAAATCTCAAATCTATACCCAATGAACAATTGGTATGTTCCATTTTTACTTAAACATGTTACAAATAAATATTTAAATTTTACTTTTAAAATTATCTGTTAATTTAAACACTGCCATATTTATTTAAATTTCTGCCTTTTGGGAATTGGTTATTCTTTTAAATCTTCATCAAGAAAAAAACATATATATTTATCAATGTCAGCCAATGTGTCCACCCAGCATGAAACTTCAGTGATATGTATCTGGCTCAGTAAACCACAGTCCAAGACTAAGGAATGCAGAGAAGATGAACTAACAACATTCCCCATTACAAAAAAATTTCTTGCTGCCAGCCAAGGCAGCGTAAACTCACCTCCTTGTAAATGGATTCACCTTTACGTTACTTCTATCTCTCATACATATATAATATTGCAAGCTTTACATTTAAAATTTATAAATCATCTATAATTTGGATACCAAATTGTAAGCTCCTCAAGGGCAGACACTGATGTTTCCTTTCTCCAACTCTTAAGAAAGTGCCTAGCAAACAGCAGGTGCTTTAGAAAGGTTTGCTGAACTCAGATAATTAAACTTCATTAGGATATAGTACAAATAATTTAACAGTAATTGTCAGTACCTGGATCAAATAAACTTATACCATTGGTCTTGTAAATATTGGCTACCTATTAATGGGTTCTTGAGAATTTTTTAAAGTATTAAACTTGGTCACCTAACAATATCAGCCCCATATAACTTAATCAAACAGATAGGTATCCAGTATAAACACATTATTCAATACCACAGAATGCTCAAAAATGTTTGAAAGGTGACAAGGAGTCCATCTATCCTGCAAAAAAGGTAGAAAGCTATTGAGTAACATCTTTAAAAGTTGGGAACTACCATGTTCAGTCAAATACCTCACAAACAGGTCCGGATGTGCAAAAAAGTCTGCATACATTTCTAAAAGAGATCTTCTTTCAAGAATAAATGTTGGAAGAACTACCTGAAAAACATACACATTTGACCCTTGAAGATCAAATTTCTCTTCAGATAAACAGATCTTCAAAAAAGAAAACAAAAAACCACCTCATTCAAATCATGGTAACATCCACCACATATTGCCCAGGCATGCTTCTAAAAACTAATTCTCAAACTCTTCAGATTCAGAAATGCCCATTAACCTGCCCAGCAGATCAAAAACAAAGAAGGGGTTTTGAATTTTCAAATGTCACTTCCTCTATGCAACTTTCCTTTTCTCCCTGAGTGTAGTAACATCAACAGGCTACTCAACAAACTATTCAGAGAAATCCTTTGATGCCTCCTGTCTGCTGAACATTACATATACATTATTTTATTATTTGTATATTACATACACATTATCTTACAACAGCCCTAAATAAATTATTAGCCCTATAATGAAGAAATTATCACACTGAAGAAATATGAAGCCCAGAAAGGGTGAACAATTTTTTCACTGTCCCATTATTAATGTGGAATTCAAAACTGGATCTGAGTTTGGAGTGTGTGTGCACTTTCCTCTCTACTGCTGTTGCTCTATCATCATTAGACAAGTACATAGAAAATCTATAATAAGCACCTACAATCCAAGAACTAAGTTTTATTCACACTTGTGCTCTCATTACTATTTATACAGTAAGAAACTTTTAAATGAGCAATTAAAGGAATAAACAAAAGGAAGAAGAGAATACAGACTGGGAACCAATAAACTGGAATAGAGGAAGACATGAGAAAGATGAGGATTAACCAATAAAAAAAGAGAAGAATTCCATTAGAGAATGGGAATGGAAGAAGAGTTTTTGAAATGAGTATCAGCTTATCAATCATCCATTATGAAGTAGAATACCACAGTAAGCAAAAATTTCTTCACATTTAGTAATAACTACATATCCACTATATTCAAGGTCCTGCATTAAAATGACCTTGAATATAGTGGATATTCAAGATCCAGCCCAGTTGGAGGCTGGGCGTAGTGGCTTGCGCCTATAATCCCAGCACTTTGGGAGGCTGAGGTGGGCAGATTCCCTGAGGTCAGGAGTTTGAGACCAGCCTGGCCAACATAGTGAAACCCCATCTCTACTAAAAATAAAAAATTAGCCGAGTGTGGTGGCTTGTGCCTGTAGTCCCAGCTACTCGGGAGGCTGAGGCAGGAGAATTGCTTAAACCCAGGAGGTGGAGGTTGCAGGGAGCCAAGATTTCGCCACTGTATAGTCTTGGGGACAGAGCAAGACTCCATCTCTAAATGAATAAATGAATGAATGAATGAGTGAATGAATGAATGCAACCTATGGTGGAAGCAAAGGTAAGTATGAGAGAATTACAAGAGCATTTAAATTGTAGATGGACTGTGACAAACATCATACAATAAATGCTCTAAGCACCTTGGAAGTTCAGTTCAAGGAAATATCACATGTTCTGTTTAGGGGACCAGAATGAGGGCAGAGCTGGGAAACAATTCATTGAGGTGACACTAGAGAAAAGCCTTAAAGAATAATGCTGTGATAAAAGAACAAGACATGGAGAAGAGAGAAAGAAAAAAGACAAGGAAAGGACACGAAAAGGGTTGTGACAGGGATTAATCAGTGAACCAGTGTGGCTGGATATATAATGAAAATATAAAGTGGGCTGATGAACACAACCTTGGAAAGGGACACTAAGACTGTAACACTTAGAATCTTTATTGTCAGACTCTCAGCATTTAAATTTTAGGTAAACATTTTTTTTCCATAGAACACATAAATTCATAATCCAAATAGGGTTAGATTAGCAGGTAAGCTTATATACTGACTTAGTGCAACTTCTTACCACTTTAGGTAACTCAAATTATAAACCACCAAGTAAAAAGACTAAAGAAGAAAACGGGTAAATACCTTTAATATATAAACAGCTCTTACAATTCAAGATGAAGTTCACTACTCCAGTGATAAATGGACAAAGGAACTGAACAGCCAATTTAAAGAAAAAAGAATGGCCAAAAAACATTTTTTAAAAGTTTAATTTCACATGTAATTAAAATAGAAATATTTTTTCTTCTACTTGGGATTTTTCTGAGAACTCTTATTTAACAGATTTTCTTCAATGTTTGCAGTGCTATACTGATACATGCCATTACGTCAAACTGCTGCAACAATGATGAAGAGAGCAGGGTTTGGGTGTCTTCAACCTGGGTTCAAGTGCTTGTTTAGTCTCTTAGCCTCTGAGGAGGCCCTGAAAAATTAACTAACTTTCTCTAAGTTCCTGAAAAGGAAGATAATTACATGTTCTGCTTATATCTTAGGGTTGTTTTAAAGACTAAGAGAGGTTAAATGGGATGTGACTGTGTAGTATTTTTAAAAACTACAAAGAATTTGGAAAACAAACTCTTTTTGGAAAGTATCTGAAGTGAGAAAACATTCTTATAAAAGACACAAATTTAAGGCATGATTGTAATAATACTTTGGACTGCATAAAAGGAATCAAGACCTCAGAATCTGTTGGCAATCACAGCCATCTGTGCCAATAAATATTTCAAATATTTTAAACACATTCAGTAAAAAATAATTATGATTAATTTCATAGTATAACAAGCTTTTAGCAGCTATAGACTCAAATATGGATTTGCAGAGAAAATTGTATGAGGCAAGAATTGCAGCTTGACTGGCAAACCTATTTGGTTGCCTCCCCACATCCATGCTTCACCCCCCAACAGAGCTCTGATTCAGTTCAGGTTCAGCTATGTGCTGCCATGGCCCTCTCCCACGTCTCAAGGGGTGAATGTGGATTCATTTAAACCAGTATTTGAACCTCCCCCTTGCCAGTGACAGGTTTAGGCACGAGCATATGCCTGATGCTGGCCAATGAGATTCAACAGGGGGCCTAATGGGTCACTTCTGGAAAAGATGTCCTTCCTAAGAACAGCAGCAGCAGCAACAGAGCCAGCAGCTGTGCTATCTAAAGGTTACTGAAGCATTTCTAGGGACAAACTCCTGCAAATATTCTCCTACCTAGAACATTCCTGGTAAGTGTGTTACACTCCACAAATAAATGTTGTCCTTGTGTTTCTGTTCTCACTTAGATTAGGGGTATAAGGTTTACTCACAGACACTTATTTGAAGGTATTATGAATCAGTCTTTTTCTTAATGGCCCTCTAAATCCAAAACAAAATGGAGTTAACTACTGACAAAGACTGTAGCACTGGAGTTGATTTTGTTCTAACAAAAGTGAAAACCCTAAATTTAATAAACTCCCCAAAGCTGGGCAGAACACTAATTTAATCAATATGAAAGCTACTACAGTTCAAGCCTTCAAGACAAAGGCAGCAGTGGAAAGATTACAGGTTTTAAAATCGTGGATCAGATTAGAATCTCAGTCTGCCACTTGATATGACTTAATATGACTCTGCCACATTACTTCACCTCTGAGTTTTAGTTTCCTGATGAAGTTAACAATAATGCCTACTCTGTGGTACAGTGGTGAGAATTAAGTGAAAGGGTGAGGCTTCAAGCACAGTGGCAGGAATATACAAAGGCACCCATACCAGTCTCCTAATTCAAGTGTGCATTCTGTTGAGAGCTCCAAGTTAAAATTCAAATTCAAATCCAGACTATGATAATTTTGTATGACTCAGTATGTGTCATACAATTTTACATTCACTACAGTCTCTTCCAATCCTTACAACAACCCTCTGAAACAGGTTACTGTGTGTCCAATTTGCATAGAGAACTCTGAAGTCCAAAGAGGAAGAAACTCACTGAAGCCCATGCATGGTTTGCTAATAGCAGAGGTAGGATGAAAACACAGATCCTCTGACCCTAAGATTAGAACTCTACCAAATCTTAATCTATACAACTCATACACACCATTCTCTATGAAATTATCCTAGCTTCATTTACTTATCATTTATAAAATTTTTACTTATCTATACATATATTAAATCACAAGAAAACACAAGTATAAACAGAAGTTATGTTATTTTACCACATTTGCAGGCACACTCACCATGCAATCACTGAGAATCCATATATACTCATTTAGACTTATAGCAAATTTGGTTCTTACCTTAGTAAGATCCATCCCAAGCCTAACCTGTGACAAGAGATGCATAATAACGCTCTTGTGCTCTTCCACGGACCCTGCCTCCGCATCATCATCTCTATCGTCATGTGAATCGAAAAGGTCTAAAATAAAGCACATCTTATTAGACTGGTGCTAAACTGGGCCAATCTGTGCTGCTACTAGAATTACAAATATTCTTAAAGAAAAAAAGTTAAATCCTCAAAGGTCACTCACCAGCATCACTTGTTCCATTGGACATGGAAGAATTAAGTGATTCTGTGGTATCTGGGCGTTTTAGACTATTTCCTGAGCTGCTGTGTGTCAGGACCGAGGCAGATCCAGAAGAACTATAAAAACATTAATCACCTTATTAAGCTAAAGAAAGCAATTTAGAATTATGGTAAGCTAGACTTGTACATGCATGCTGGTTACATGCATGCATACATATGCTTTAGAATTCTCTCCTTGCCACCCTTATTCCAATATTGTAAAGTGTGATGACAGGGTCTCTTGTATTATCTTTTATGCATAGGATGTGCTCAACATAGCCATGTTGATAGTCATGGCCTAGAAGTCACCATACTTTAGTGAGATCTTTGCCTCTGCATTTAAGTTTAAAACTAGAGTTCATTTTCTGATTTTGTTACTGGGTATAAATCCAAATATGTCACATTTCTTGGCAACAATTCCAGAAACTCAAAAACGGCAAGTCTCAGAAAGATGTCTTGTCTTTATGTTTGAGATCCTTTGATAAAAGCCCACGTTGGTATGAACACTCTTCCTAATCATTAAAAAACTGTACTTGAAATTATAAAATAATTATTTATACAAGCAAATTTATGTTAACTCACTTTTATGAGCCAGTTAACAGGTCTAAAGAAAGATTCTTCCATTATTAATAGATTATCATACTGTGGTCATATTTTATCCAGGGAAGTGGGTGCGTGCGTGCGTGCGTGTGTGTGTGTGTTTGTGTGTGCATGTATTTTTCTTAGAGACAAAGTCTCCCTATGTTGCCCAGGATGGACTTGAACTCCTGGCCTCAAGTGATCCTCCCACCTCAGCCGCCCAAGTCACTGGGTTTACAGGTGTGAGCCATCAAACTCAGCTGGTATTTACATATAAATAAAGGAAAAAAAAAAATCAAAAAGGCATACAATTTACTTATTAAATGTAAAAATTGAAATCAAATTTCTCACACTGTATTTATAAAATTGTACAAATGTAAAGTCTTAGTACAAATCTATAGGCACGAAAACATATTATTTTCTAATCTAATCATTGTTTGCCCTTGTTACTTACCTTCTTTTTATTTTTTTAAATTAATAAACTTTATTTTTAGAGCAGCTTTAGGTTTATGGCAAAACTGAACAGAAAGTACAGACAGCATCCATATACTCCTTGTCCCTAAACATGCAAACCTCCCGATCAACATCCCATACCAGAGACGTGTGTTTCTTACAGTCAATGAGCCTACACTGATACATCATTATCACTCAAAGTCTACAGTTTTTATTAGGGTTTACTCTTGAAGTTGCGTGTTCTATGGGTTTTGATAAATATATGACAACATGTATCCACCATTGTATCATACAGAATAGTTTCACTGCTCTAAAAATCCTTTGGGCTCTGAATATCCTCTAGAATATTAGGATATTCTAAAATTAGAATATATTATGTATTCTAAAATTAGAATATATTATGTATTCTAATTTGCCCTGGTTACGTACCTATTTTTCAAAATTGCTTGAGTAACTAAATATTACTTCTTTGATAATTTAGTAGATTACAAGGTATTATAACTAATGTCCAAGTCACCAGTTTTGAGAGGCAATGGAAAATATGTCTGAAAGACCTAGGTAAGAGAACCAAATTATCATTAAATGATAGAACTGGGGCCAGGCATGGTGTAATTCCAACACTTTGGGAGGCCAAGGTGGGAGGATTACTTGAGCCCAGGAGTTTGAGGCAAGCCTGAGTAACAAGGTGAGATCCCATCTCTACAAAATTAAATTATTAAATTTATTAAATTAATGATTAAATAAAATCATTAAGTAAAAATTACTAAATTATTAAAATTGCAATGAGCCAAGATCGCACCTCTGCAAACTCCTGGGCTCAAGTGATCCTCCCGCCTGGGCCTCCCAAAGTATTGGAATTACAGGCATGAGCCACCATGCCTGGCCCCAGTTCTATCATTTAATAATAATTTGATTTCTCTTACCTAGGACTTTCAGACATATTTTCCACTGCCTCTCAAAACTGGTGAGTTGGACATTAGTATGGTACCTTGTGATCTATACTACTCAATTATCAAAGAAGTAATATGCAGTTACTCAAGGAATTTTGAAAAATAGGTAAGTAACCAGGGCAAACTAGAATATATAATATATTCTAATTTTAGAATATCCTAATATTCTAGTGATCTAATATAGGCAGAGCCCAGCTTAGGGGACAGAGTGAGATTCTGTCTCAAAAAAAATTAGCTGGGCATGGTGGTGTGTGCCTGTGGTTCCAGCTAATGGGGAGGCTGAGGTGCGAGGATCACTTGAGCCCATGAGGTTGAATCTAAAGTGAGCTGTGTTTGTGCCACTGCACTCCAGCCTGAGTGACAGAGTGAGACCTTCTGTCTCAAAAAAAAAAATTACATGAAAGTTATCTTTAAAATGCTTTGTGCCTCTGCAATATATCTTCAAAATAGAGTCTTTTAAAATCAATTGACCTAAAAACCCCCAATCCTATAAAATATGAATCTTATTTTAGATGCAATTCCAAAGGTCCTATTTATGCAGTGCTTTTTCTCCTTACCCATGGTTAGAAACCATGTCTGGGCCAAGTGAGATACTCAATAAGGCTGTAAATGGGAAAAAATGGGATACATTTTTAGCCATTTCATTATTTACCTTGTTCAGAACAAATGACATAAAGAAAACAGTTAAAAACAACATCTATATATACAGGAAAGTTTTATCTGCAATGGGCTAAGTTGTCTACAATTTAGGCATAAAATTATAAACTATGCTAAAAAATTTAAAGCTCTGAATTATAATAACAATTTATTGTGTACCCTGTATGTGCCATACACGGTATGTCTATATCTACGTAACCCTAAACATAATGACGCTCATAATACACAGATGCTCAGAGGTTCAATGACTGGCCTGAAGTTACACAGCTGGTGAGTAGCAGAGCTATTTATAACACGTCTGGCTCCAAAGTACAAGTTCTTTCCAACATGTACTTTCATCTCATTTATAAATGTGTAAACTACACTGCTCAATAACATAGTTCACCTAGAAGCTATCATTAGTATAGGTCTTTAGAAAGAGAACAGTGAAAGGACTTAAGCTTTCAAGTTCTCTTCCTTCAGAAACGGAAAAACAAACAAAAAACAGTAAAAAGAAATTTGACCTCAGTTAGAAAATTAGCAGTAGCAGCTGATGACCAGCAGGTGTCACAAGCTCAAATGCCTACAGATGCCAGGCAGAAAATACGTAGATAGGGCCAAGACATAAGTTAATATGGAACTGGGAGCCAGCATACCCAATCTGAAAGGATCTAAAGCCCTGTTAAAATAAAACAAAAAACAAGTCAACAGAACACTGTGCTGCCCAAATAAAACATCTGCAGTCCTTATTGGTTTGGGCTTCTAGATTAGGGTATACAAGGAAGAGTGAAATTCAGGGAGAAAAGGAACCTAGACTGGGTTAGTTGGACATAAAAACTTAACTCTGGACCCTTTCAAAGAGATTCATGAACTGTGTGTTTGTTATGGGACAGGGAGAGCATACAAGGAACCTTAACAGCAGGAATAAGAGAAGTCTATGAGCCTGTGCATGACTCTGTAGACCTATTACAGGTACAACAGGTGTTTTCAATGTTTCGATTTTGTAGAAATTTTGGAAGAATCCCTTAAACTGGGGCCAGAGAGTGACTATCAGTGATGTTACCAAGAGCTAACCACATATTATCAAGCTTTTACTGAATATAGTCATATGCTTTTAAAGGATGGATAGATGAGTCCATTTACAAGCAAGTGATATTCAATTGCACTTTATTTAGAACAACAGCAAATGTCCAATGTAAGAGATTGTCTTTAGGCTAGGCGTAGTGGCTCATGCCTGTAAACCCCAGCACTTTGCGAGACCGAGGCAAGCGGATTGCCTGAGGTCAGAAGTTCGAGACCAGTCTGGCCAACATGGCGAAACTCCATCTCTACTAAAAATACAAATATTAGCTGGGTGTGGTGGTGGGCACCTGTAATCCCAGCTACTCAGAGGAGGCTGAGAGGCAGGAGAATCGCTTGAAACCAAGAGGTGGAGGTTGCAGTGAGCTGAGACTGCACCATTGCTCTCCAGCCTGGGCGATGTGAGTGAAACTCTGTCTCAAAATAAATAAATGACTGTCTTTAATTCTGTTTTAAATATTAAATAATGATTGAACCCTTCAAAAATTAGTAATAACCTTTTATTTTGGAATTTTCTTCCATATCTTATTTCCTTTTAACCCCATTATAAAAACTTTTTTTCAAAAATTAAATTTCTATTGGCAAACTGCTAACAATGGTTTCTCAATAGTTTATGTTTTAGTATTCAAAATGAAGAAACCAATATGCTAAACTAAGTCCTTTCTGCTATACTAGGTTTCTTTAGTTGTAGATTCAAACTTCCCTTCTACGTCTTAACCATATATATTCACCTAGACCACATATATTTCACTTTTTCCCACATTCAACAGCTGAATTGATCCTAAGTCAGAAACTTCATGAAGCAATACAGTCATTTTCCATATACATGCTGAGATTTTGAGCAGCTATTATACAGTCTAATACAAATGCTGTATTTCTTAATTCAAGACCATACTTAAGAGAACTGGAGTCCTACGCAGCATTTCTTAAAGAAACCAGCATCAAGGTCTAAGGACTGGCTGAAGGTAATTAGTTTGAAAATTCACAATTATTTCCAAATTTGCACTGTCTTAAAAAACCCTAGCTATAGTAACAGTACCAAACCCTGAGAAAGCATAATTGGAAAAAAATTCCCAAGAAAAACTAAGCCAACTATTAATACATCTACAGGAAACACAAGTAAAATGAAAGTAAATCAGTAATTCTACCTGTTTTTTTTTTTTTGAGACAGAGTCTCACTCTGTCACCCAGGCTGGAGTGCAGTGGCACAATCTCGGCTCACTAAATGCCTCTTGGGTTCAAGTCATTCTCCCGTCTCAGCCTCCTGAGTAGATGGGATTACTGGTGTGTGCTACCATGCCCGGCTGATTTTTGTATTTTTTTAGAGATGGGGTTTTACCATGTTGCCCAGGCTGGCCTCAAACTCCTGGACTCAACTGATCCTCCCGCCTCAGCCTCCCAGATTGCTGAGATTACAGGCATAAGCCACCACACCTGGCTCCCTAAATGTTTTTAAATAAAGTTAGTGCCTTAAAGCCAGCACAGAAAGACAGATTTGAGGTGGACTTCTGTTTCCTTGTAAGTAGACTTGCAATAAAAAACTTTTCTTTTTTCAAAAACCCGGGTCATAGTAATGGCTTCTAGCGCATTGGACAGTGAGCCCCTTTTGCTCCGTAACACTGTAAGAAATAAATTTGTTATTTGTAAGCTACCTAGATTACTATATTTTGTTATGCCAGCCTAACAGGACTAAGATACCATACCATGTATCCCATTAAATTATAAATGCCTGCCTATTCCCCCAAAAGTCCCTTGTGGGCAGGGCCTGGGTCTTTGTAACCTTGATATCAACCTAACACAGTGCCTGGCTGATAGGTGTTGAGTATTTTCACTCTAATTTAAAAAAGGAAAAATTAATAGAAACCTCTTATTTGTATAATGCTTCATAGCTTACTCACTGTGACTGGACCCTCTCCTGATGTTGGTATTGTAAAAATGGCCAGAGTTCAACTAATAACACTGGCGCTAATATTACTACAGGTGACGCTATTTATTCCATTTGGAGTAATTTACGATTAAAATAAAAACTCTCACAGAAACTAGCTTTTGCTCAATAAGCCAACTGAAAACAAGTTGTCCCTACAACTATTATATATCAATTAAAAAATTCTACTAAAAGCTCGCCCTTTTTATTGTTTCCAAATAACTGACGAGACAAGTCTGTCATTAACACTAGTCTCAAAATCAAGTTAGATTTTTAAAAATCAGGAGAATAATTTAAATACATATTCTAATCATCTACTTACTCTATTAAGCGCTTTGGGGATGAGCCACTTTGATGGAATTCGTCGGCATCATAAAATTCATCTTCACTGCTAGAGTAAGAGAATTCTGGGACTGTATTTGGAGACAAGTTCACATGGCTTGGAGAAGTTAGACTGCTACTTGGTGGTGAATGGCCACTTCCTAGGAAGTTAAAAAGGCTTTAATTAGAGAAAAATGTTGGTGAGAGAGAAAAAAATTAGGGAGGTGGAGTCAAAGCAGACTTTTCTAAAATCAAGAGTTTGGTTAAGTTTGTAAAAGTTGCTGCACTTATTTATAAAGAAAATCCACATTTAAATTCCACACAGAAAATGGCAAATCATGATATAAAATGGGGACACAGCCTTTTAAATGAAACAAAAAGCTATGTCCTCATTCTATAATTAAAGATTATCATTAATATTAGGAAGCGGGCTCTTATGATTATATGAGTTCTGGAGTTCCAAGTCCCCCAACAGATACCATTACCAATGGGACACCAGGGCTCTTATTTTACACTGCAGATCCAGATACCGAAAAATGCAGCAGCGAGGGAGGGCCAGGCATGGTGGCTCATGCCTATAATCCCAGCACTTTGGGAGTCCTAGGCGGGCGGATCATGAGGTCAAGAGATCGAGACCATCCTGGCCAACACAGTGAAACCCCGTCTCTACTAAAAATACAAAAATTAGCTGGGTGTGGTGGCGTGTGTCTATAGTCCCAGCTACCTGGGAGGCTGAGGCAGGAGAATTGCTTGAACCTGGGAGGTGGAGGTTGCAATGAGCCGAGATCATGCCACTGCATTCCAGCCTGGTGTGTGGCGAAAGAGCGAGACTCTGTCTCAAAAAAAAAAAAAAAAAAAAAAAAGCAGCAGTGTGATGCCGGGCACGGTGGCTCACCCCTGTAATCCCAGCACTTTGGGAGGCTGAGGTGGGAGGATCATGAGGTCAGGAGATTGAGACCATCCTGGCCAACACAGTGAAATCTTGTCTCTACTAAAACACAAAAAGTTAGCCAGGCGTGGTGGCGCACACCTGTAATTCTAGCTACTCAGGAAGGTGAAGCAGGGTAATTGCTTGAATCTGGGAGGTTACAGTGAGCCGAGATTGTGCCACTGCACTCCAGTCTGGCAACGGAGCAAGACTCGGTCTCAAAAAAAAAAAAAATCAGCAGTGAACCACTGGGAATGCAAAATGGAAAGAATATTAAGATCACATGAACATTAAAATATTGCAGGATATCACATTCCTATCATTCAATGTTTTTTATAGCCATCACATGGAAAATGCACAAACCATCCAAATTCCTCTCTTCTTTTCCACCTAAGTTAGAGGCTCAGAGGTGGAGATAAAAATAGAGGGCTACTATGAGAAGAATGCAGAAAATAAAAAGATTCAGAAGAACATTTTTCTATTCCTAAGTAGTCTAACTAAAGAAATGGAAATTAATGGAAACCCAGAGAAAGAAGACTGCCATCTAATCTGAGATGATCATCTGGTACCTTGTCTAGTAATAAAGCAAGAACAAAAAAGTATCAAACCAGTCGACAAACGGAGTATTAAAATCAATATGACTTACTGAGCATCTAAGGGCTGTCAGGCAATTTATACTAATCTACAGATGTCTGGTGAAGACTAAAGTTTATTAAGTCACTGATGGCAATCTGAAAGCCAGGGCCACAGTTCTGGAAGAAATTGAAGACAGCAATAAAAATGAATTCAGGCTAGGCACAATAGCTCACACCTGTAATTCCAGCACTTTCGGAGGAACAGATGGGAGGACTACTTGAGCCCAGGAGTTCAAGACCAGCTTGAGCAACAAAGTGAGAGCACGTCTCTAAAAAAAGTAAAATAAAATAAATTAGCTGGGTGTCGTGACATGTGCCTGTGGTCCCAACTCAATGAGAGGTTGAGGCAGGAGGATCACTTAATCTGAGGAAGTCAAGGCTGCAGCGAGTTGTGTTTGTGCAACTGCATTCCAGCCTGGGTAACAGAGTGATACTTTGCCTCCAAAAAAGAATCTAGCGTCGCTTACGGATTTCTGCCCATTCCTATACCTATGGTTCAATAGTTATGAAAAAGAACACATCAGTCTGCCACATTTAGTCATCACATTCACAAAAGTATTTTATTTTATTTTTTTGAGACAGTCTCACTCTGTCGCCAGGCTGGAGTGCAGTGGCGCAATCTCGGCTCACTGCAACCTCCACCTCATGTGTTCAAGCGATCCCCCTACCTCAGCCTCCCAAGTAGCTGGGACTACAGGCACGCGCCACCATGCCCAACTATTTTTTGTATTTTAGTAGAGATGGGGTTTCACCATGTTGGCCAGGATGGTCTCGATCTCCTGACCTCGTGATCCACCCGCCTAGGCCTCTTAAAGTGCTGGGATTATAGGTGTGAGCCCCTGTGCCTGGCCTTTTGTAAAAGATAACACAAAAAGTTCACCCCCTAAAAGGTCATGCTTATTTTGGAAAGTCCAAAGGTAGCTCACCTTCTTAGTAAATAAATTCATATTCTCTTTATTACCCAACAGAAAAAATAAGAGAGAAAAGCAGCTTTTTCTTATTAGAATTTAAAAAAATGATCAGGAATTGCAAATGATTAAGTAGTATGCAAATATTCCAGGTGATCATATAAATGAAAATGTATCTAAGAAGAAAATAAGTTTGAGTGGGAAGTGCAAACAAAAGATCTGATATTTACTCAGGAGAGCAAACATTATTTCTTATTCCTTTATTACTTTTTTGTATTCACAAGAGAAGTAAAGGAAAGTAGAGAAAATGAAGTTGATGAAAAATCAAATAAGACATAAATCACAGAAAGTTAATTTTAAAATTTTCTTTAAATCTATTTAAAGTGTTAGATTTCTGCAGTATCTTCAACTGAAACAGTTTTCAGAAGACAATCTTTAATTTTTATCTTCTGGAAATAATTTTTACTAAAATTAATGTACATAAGAAGAACTTCTCACTTTTTTTCTTTTTCTGTTTTTTGAGACGGAGGTCTCACTCTGCCACCAGGCTGGAGTGCAGTGGTGCGATCTTGGCTCACTGTAACCTCTGCCTCCCAGGTTCAAGTGATTCTTTTGCCTCAGTCTCCTGAGTAGCTGGGACTACAGGCGTGCACCACCATGCCTAGCTAATTTTTGTATTTTCAGTAAAGACAGTGTTTCATCATGTTGGCCAGGATGGTCTCAATCTCTTGACCTTGTGATCCACCTGCTTTGGCCTCCCAAGTACTGGGATTACAGGCATGAGCCACTGAGCCCGGCCGAGCTCCTCACTTTTTCAGTCTCTTGCTAGTTTTATGTATTTCAAAACAGAAAAATTTTGGAATTTTGGCTGTTTCAAAATTCTGACATAAAAATATGAATAACAACAAACAGGTACTATTTTTTAAATGAAGAAGAGGTGACACAGCTCAGGAAATACAGAAGTCAGCCAAAATATTTCAATTTCATTATTCGAACTACTTATCAAATTGCTTATCAGTCTTTTTCAAGGGACTTCAAAAGTAAGGGAGCTGTTTTTTTTTTCTTTAAAAATTCAAAGGTACCTGCCCATGCTGTTAAATAGTAAAGACTAAAGTAATAGCATAAGTACTTTTACTAATTTGAATTTTTAAAATCAGGTGGCCATTATTCATTATTACATAAGAGAAGTCCTACCCTGGGGAAAAAAAAAAAAATCTGAGGATGAACAAAGAGGCTGATCTCTCTGATCTCCCACCTCTTCAAGAGTGGTTTTGGTTTCCAGTTTTAACAGTGTGAAAAATGCTAGGTGCTTCCTTGAGTTTGGTTCTGTAAGTTATTCAACATAAATTTAATTAATTTTAAAACAAGAATAAATCTATTATCTAGCATTGATAGCATCCCTGTAAAACAGAAAAAAAAAATAAAGACCATAAGTCTAAACAAATTAAGAATATGCAAGCCAGGCACAGTGGCTCACACCTGAAATCCCAGCATTTTGGGAGGTCAGGGCGGGCAAATCACCTGAGGTCAGGTGTTTGAGACCAGCCTGGCAAACATGGTGAACTAAAAATACAAAAATTATAAGGGCATAGTGGCACATGCCTGTAATCCCAGCTACTCAGGAGACTGAGGCAGGAGAATTGCTTGAACCTGGGAAGTGGAGGTTGCAGTGAGCTGAGATGGAGCCACTGCACTCCAGCCTGGGCGACACAGTGAGACTCCATCTCAAAAACAAAAAACAACACAGAAATATCTTTTTTCTGACTATAAAATTGGCAAAAAGGTGAAGATCGATAAATGTTTTCTAAAAAAAATACACATATGCCAAAAGTGCTACACAAAGATAACACCAAAATATTGCTTGTAACAGAATGACACTGCAAACAACTTAAACGTCCATCGGTAGAAAAAACAAGCAGCATCTGCCCAGACAGCTGTAAAAAGAATGCTGTAGACCTAATTTTACAAACACAGGAAGTTCTCTTAAGTGTTTTTGCTAAAGGAAAAGTGAAAGTCACAGAAACACATGACCTAACTTAGGTTTAAACAAAAACAATAAAAATACACAAGTATACATGTACATACATATATGCAAATTATAGGGGGAGAGTAAAGAGGACTTTCAGTTTTTATTCTGTGCACTTCTGTATCAGCTTCACAAATAAGACAGTATGCAAGTCTAGCTGGAGTAAATTTTTCAAAAAGTCAACATAGACTACCCAAATATATCTTAAGGTAAAAAACAAACAAAACTCTGTAATATTTTATTTTATTTAAATTTTAATTATTCCGGGCATGATGCCTCATGCCTGTATAATCCCAGCACACTGGGAGGCTGAAGCAGGAAGACTACTTGAGCCCAAGAGTTTGAGACCAGCGTGGGCAACACAGGGAGACTCCTCTAGACAAAAATTTAAAAATTAGCCAAATGTGGTAGTATGTGCCTGTGGTCCCTGCTACTTGAGAGGCTGAGGCCTGGGAGGTCAAGACTTCAATGAGCCCTGACTGTACTGCTGCACTCCAGCCTCGGTGACAGAGTGAGACCCTGCCTCAAAAATAAAAATTAAAAAAATAATAATAATAAAAAATAATAATTACTTACAAAAGCTTCTCTTTTAATTGCAAAGTGAACCACTTTATGTATGGAACTGTAATGTTAAAACTAAGATATCTCCAACAGAAATATACAACACATTTATTCAACTTTCCCCCCTCCCTCATCACAGGTCACATACAAATATCAAATGTTAATGAAGAGTTACGAGAAATAAAGAAATTCTGCAAATCTGTACCTGTACTATTTGGTGTAGGAGTCTGATGATGTCCCAAGGTAGCCAACACAGGTCCAACTGGTAGGGAAGATGGACGTTGCTCTGACTTACACAACTGAACAGGTTCTAGGAAATTTGAACATGTAAAATAAAGTACAGAAAGAGCCAAACACACATTCTGTTGCCTATAATTGTTTGGGATTCAAAATCCTCAAGACCAGTAAATTTTGAAGCTCTCTTTCATTAAGTCTAGTTCCACGCTACTCCTTCCTTCTGACTTCCTAGCCTCTTAAACTCGATGATAGGCTAAAGGGTACTATAAAAGACAGGATATCAAATGACCAGCCATAGTAGGCCAATACTGCAGTATAACTACTCTGTAAAACCAACAAATGCTTCTGAAGTGTTTCTGAGCCTCAAACTACATAAAATCTGAAGTGTCGTACAGTACATCCTCCTCTTTAGCCCCAAGAGGAAGTTTAAGCTAATTCACTTAAGGAGTAAAAATTTACAAAAGGATTTCACATACTAATATATTTAAAAAGATTTTTCCCTTTTATAGTATAATTTCTGACTTCACTATCCCATCATTGAGAACACAGAAATATTAGATACAACAAAAGAGCAAAAGGAATTAGCGTAGCTAGGTATTAGCCCTGAGCCCTTCTTTGCTAGTTTTTAAAAATAGCATTTATTGCTCTATTCTTAAAAAAATACAGATGTCATCTGATCAGTAGGCATCATATATTTCCTTCTTCCCTTTATTCATTACTTTAAGGGTAATGAGTTACCCTTAAAATCTACCATGAATATGCCATTTGTATTGTTCAGAGCTGCAAAGAATATCCCAAAACGGAACATCCCTGGATTACCCTAATCAAGGTATAGTAAATTTTCCTTGCTAGCCATGAATTCTGAGTCATAGGATTCTGTCCTACCAGTGAATCCAAATCTTAGTAACCATGTTTGTTTTCTATCTCACTTTGAATACCAAAACCACTTTCATCACACTTCAGTAAGGCCCCAATATCAAAACACTATCATCTTTTTCCAGTTCACTTTTAGCTGTATTTTTTGAGTCCTTTTTTTTTTTAATTAAAAACAAGGAAAAACAAATAGTAAGAGCTAAGATTGCTATGACAGCCACACAAATTAAGTTTTTTTCATCAATGAAATCTGTGAAACATTTTCCCAAATTACCTGGAGGTAATACAGTCTGGGAAGGCATTGTGCTGATCACAGGTTCCAAAGGACTAGGTTGATATATTGCATCTACAGGATTAATAGTACTCTAAGATAAAGAAACACAGTATAGTTATTTTTGACTAAATGCTTCTCATGCTACCCTCCCAAATGAATGAAATGCCCACATTTATGACTGCAAAATCCTGAGGGTAGCTATATAGATATGTTGATCAAAATGAAAAGAGGAAATGAAACACCTTTTCTATACAGAAGTCTAAGAGTTATAACAAAGCACAGTAAGGGAAGAAAATGAATGAATCTGTTACAGAAGAAGGTAAAGCTAAATGGAAAAACCGAGGAGTTATAAAATGGTGTGGGGGAGATTTCAGGAAGTCAAAACCACCTCTCAATTCAATTTAGTGCTTGTCAAATTCTTAATTCACCACAAATATTGTTTCTCTCTTTCACTTGCTTTGGTGAGTTATACCAAATGTTCAGCTAATATATCTGCACCACTAGGATCTCATCTTTCTATCCCATACTGCTGCTATCACACAGTACAGTCATTCCTTGGGTATCCAAGGGGGATTTGTTCCAAGTCTCCCTGAGGATACCAAAATCCACAGATGCTCAAGTTCCTGATATAATGTGGTGTAGTATTTGCATACAACCTACACAAACCTTCCCATGTAAGTTATATCATCTCTAAATTACTTATGACACCTAATATTATGTAAATATTATATAAATCATTTGCTGTATTGTTTAGGAAATAATGACAAGGAAAAAAGTATATACATATTTAGTAAAGAGGCACTTTTTTTTCCCCCTCACATATTTTTAATTCATGGTTGGTTGAAACCACAGACGCAGAAGGCTGTGTGTCTAGTTTTATGGTCACTAAAGAGAAAGAGATGTATCTTCTAACTGGGGAGTGTGGAGGAGAGGGCTTGATTTCTGAGGCTTTAGAAGAAAGAGAAAAAATTCAGACATGTAGTTAATTTTAAAGGGGAGAAAAGTCTGGGATTCCCTGATTGTAGGTCAAGAAATTATTCTGAAAGCATGAAGACATTTTAAAAAGAAAACTCCATAACTTACTGATTGGGCAGGGGGCGGGTGTGTAGATGTTAAACCAAGGTCTTTGCCAAAGCAAAGTTTACATTCACCATTTAGAAGACTAAACTGGGCAAACCCAAGAAATAAAAACCTAAGTTATTTACCTTTCTTTGATCTGGAAAACTGAACTTCATATATATATTAAATAGTACTTATAACAGAAGATACTAAAACAGAAATGTAAAGGAAATATTTTGCCAATGAATAAGCCCAAAAAAGCAGTTGAAGAAACTTAAAATTATCTGGCTGGGTGTGGCAGCTCACACCTGTAAATCCCAGCACTTTGGGAAGCTGAGGCAGGTGGATCACGAGGTCAAGGGATCGAGACCAACCTGGCCAACACGGTGAAACGCCGTCTCTTCTAAAAATACAAAAATTAGCTGGGTGTGGTGGCGCACGCCTGTAGTCCCAGCTATTTGGGAGGCTGAGGCAGGAGAATTGCTTGAACCCAGGTGCCAGAGGTTGCAGTCAGCCCAGATCATGCCACTGCACTCCAGCCTGGATGATAGAATGAGACTCTATCTCAAACACATAAAAAAACACCAAAAAAGACCCTTAAAATCATCTAATAATAGAAACTGAGATAACGGTAAAGTTTTTGTAGCATTTTCATGTAATGTCTAAGTAAAAACCTTTTTTTTCCCTGGCCGCATGAAGAACAAACAAACAAACATGGTGTCCAGGACTGTTAAAGAAAAAAATTTTAGACAAAAAAAAAAAAAAAAAAACGAAAACACCCAGCCCTCTTTCTGTATGATTATTTAAAACTCATTAAATAAGGTCTCTTCAACTTTTTTTCTTTTTAATTTTTTTTAATTTTTTTTTTTTTTTTTACTATCTCCAAGTAATGGGTATAAGCAAAGGTCTCTTCAATCAAGTGATTGAACACAAGAATTCTGATTCTTGTCACTACAATAGTCTATCTGTCATAAATACTTTAACTGAAAAATGAAGGACACTTAGAGAAGACATCCCCAAAACAAGTAGTAATAATTAAAAAAAAAACCCAAAAAACGAAGAAACTGAAGTGGGGAATATTTTGAAGCATTGAGAAAAGCAAAGAAACAGACTTGGAATTTTTAATTCCTTAGAAACCTTAAGTCTCTTATTCTCTATGGGTCTCAGTTTCCCAGTCTGCAAAATAAAGTCTGTGTTTATATGGGTGCTAAGAACTTTCTGGTTATTACTTTGATTCTATTTTCAGATACTGGACCAAGCCAAAATAACTAAAAAGTATCTCAACAAACCTGGAGCTGTTTCTAAAATAAATTCCTTGTTCACACAGTGTTTTCCTCAAAAAACAAAACAAAACAAAACCCCACCAAAATCCCACCATTAACACACTTTGATATATAGGAGTGAATATGTCACCTCCTTACCCCTTCCACTGAAGAGAATAAGAAATAAAATAACTTTGGAACAGGGACAAGAATTCTCCTTTGGATGTAATCTTTTGTTTTCCAGATGAAATGTTCTTACAATTAGGCTTGTCAACCAAAGAAAACACTTAAAACTTTTTGGCACTGCTAAACAAAAATTATGGGAGGCCACTGTTTTGGATTGAGCTCTTGTACTAGGGCCCAACAGACTACACCAAACCAAAAAGGAGTCACTCTTACTAAATGCCACATAATTGAACTCTAAGAAAGCAAGTGGATCTCAAAAAAGACCTTTTTTATTCTGAAAATAGAAGATTCTAGTCTGAGTCAGTGTAATACGGAAGTGTCCTCTGTTTTAACCCTTAAAAGAAAAGTAATCTGATGTTAGCCAATCAGCATTTTTTCCTGTTACAATTCCCACCTTACAAAACCCACTGCTCTGCCATTGCCCAGTGGAACCTTTCATTCTATTTTGCAGAATGGAGGCTGACCCAATTTATGCATCTTGATTAAAAGTCAATTGGATCTATGATTATATTTGTTGTAATTTTGTCTTTTGACAGCATGTATATTAAAAGTATTCAATTTTTTTTATTGTTGTTTTTGATAGAAAAAATAACTATGCTATACTTATCCACAGTTCTTAGTCAACTTCAGGTTAAAATATGTCACATTACATTCTACAATTTGCTTTAAAAATAAATGTGCAGAGCTTGAGAGGCGAAAATACTACTACTCAACCCTAATCTGTTATGACATTACTGAAACCCGTGTCATGCAATGTACTGTACATACACACAGAAATACATGTATATATCGCTAACTGTGCTTGTTCTGTACCTTACAACTACCTTCTAAGGTCAGCTTTCTTTACAGGAAAAGAAATTAGGACTCAGAAAGGTTGAGTAATTTGCCCAAGGTCACAGGTAGTGAGTGGCAGGGCCATTTATTTGAACCCCAGCAGCCTGCCTCTAAGGTCTATACCATGAACAGTTCCTTTTTCAAAATAAAAACTCTTAAGGAAAATATGCTCTAGTCCCTGAGCAAATGATTCAAAGACATTTTTCTGTTAAATTTTCTATGAGCACAAACTCTCTAGATTTTTTCATTGCAAACGATCAAGTGTTTTTGGTATGTTTTATAAAATCCTGCCTGGTTTTGGAGTCTTTGGGGACCATAAAATGCTACACAATACATACAGTCCTTTCCTATGAGGCTCACAATTTTCGATAGTATCTCAGGAAGAAATATTCTTTCAGTTTGTATTACATTTATATCATACAATTGTATCACCATGGCTCACACTTTGAACTGACAAAAATTCCGATGTATTTAATTCAAATTCCAAACATGTTTATTTCTGCTTTCTTAATATGCAAACAGATATTTAAAAAAATTTTAAAACCAAATATAAAGATAACATGCTCATCCTTTCAAGTACAATCATGAGACGTTTTTGAAGATTTACAAAATGTCTTTCCAGATCTCAGACAAACTGGCATTTGTAAACTCTAGGACAAAAAAAAGAGGCTGCCTCCTGCTTCAGGAATACAGACTGAACAGAGGTCACTCAGTTACCATAAAACCAGTGTAAGCACAAACTACAAACCTTCTAATTCTTTTTATTTCCAGCTGGGCAATCCTAATAAACAATTTTCTTCTTTTTAGAGGGGAAGTTGAATATAAGGGAAAGGTAAAAAGACAAGAGAGAGGAAAGAATAAGAAAATGGCTATAAGAGAAAGAATTCACGCTGTAAATTGTTCCAAGGAAAATGCAGTACATACCACATTAACAATGATAGTTACACCCACAAAACTAAGCATAAATGATAAAATAATAAGAACCTATAAACATATTTAAATAGATTAAGGTGTGTTTCAATATTGTACTCTCCCTGACTCCGCTTTCATCTGAGAAAAAAAGAAGTTAGATAAGAAATGTGGCACTGAGTTATGCATTATTTAATTGTAAAAGCTGAGTCCTCATACCATGATTAACCCTTCAAGTTAATACATGCAAAGTGATTCAATCTGAACCCACACTTAGAAAAATTTTAAGATTGTCATTTCCCCTACAAATGATTGCTGAAAGATGGGAGCTCAAAGGAAATTGCAAGAGTCAACAACAAAAAGCAGAGAGTAGTTGGCATTGAAAAATGAGTAGTAATTCAGGCTTCTCCTGATATGACTGGTTATAATGCTCTGCAGAAGTAAAGGGAAACAAAAAGATTAGATTAAACTTACTATCATTCCATCTGCATGTTTCTCCGCATTACTCTGGTCCTTAAGGAAAAATGTTAAAAATATTAACTTCATTCTTACATTTAAGTAACTCCTTGTGTATTTCTCCTATAAGAAATCTTATTTTACCAGGTAAGTAATAATCATGATTTCTCTGCTTTCATTAAGATTTTAATTCCATGTGTACATTCTTAGCAAAACACAATTCAAACACTGGCTACACAACAATCAACACCAACAGCATGGCAATTATTTTTCTATACAGGAATTTTACTAAGTTCACTGTGGAAATAACCTATAGAACTGTACTCATGATCAAAATTCTAGGCAAAAGTGATCTCTGCATGGATGAACCTTGGAAAACATGATGTTAAGTGAAAGAAGCTAGTCACAAAAGACCACATATTCTAAGACTGAACTTACATGAAGAGTCAAGAATAGACAAATCTGGAGACAGAAAGCAGATTAATGGTTGTCAACGGCTAGATGGAGTTGGGGTAGGAGGCTGCTGGAGGATTAAGGGATTAAGGCACTGATGCTCCCCAACTTATGAAGGGGTTTACCTCCCAATCTATCTTAAGTTGAAAATATTGTAAGTCAAAGATGCATTTAATTCACCTAACCTACCAAACAGCATAGTTTATCCTAACCCACCTTAAACATGTTACAAAACACTTACATTAGCCTACAGATGGGTAACACAGTACAGTGCAGAGTTTCAGCTATTTACCCTTGTGATCGCATGGCTGACTGGGAGCTGTGGTTGGCTGCCACTGCCCAGTATAGAGAGGGAATATCATATGGCATTATCGGTAGCTAGGGGAAAAAACCAAAGCTCAAAATTCAAAGTACAGTTTCTACTGAATGCATATTGCTTTTTTTGCCATCATGAAGTCAAAGAATCCTAAGTCAAACCGTTAAGTCAGGGACCATCTACATAGGAAATGATTGCTTAATAGGTAGGGGGTTTCTTTTTGCGGTGATAAAAGAATTCTAAAATTAGATTATAATGATGGCTGTAAAATTTTGTAAATATTATAAAAACCATTGAAATGTGCACTTTAAGATGGTAAGCTTATTTTTAAAGCTGTTTATTTTTAAAAAGCTGATGAGAAATTAACAAACACTAAAAACAAAGTCTATGCAGAAAAAAGTTTTGGGGAAATAAGTTGAAAATATTATTAAGTCAAAGATGTATTTAATTCATCTAACCTGGGATCTAAGGACATCTGCAAGATTTAATCTACTTTAAAAGTATCTATAGTCGTTGAACAATGAGAACACATGGACACAGGGAGGGGAGCACTATACGCTGGGGTATGTTGAGGGGAAATAGGGGAGGGACAGTGGGGGGTGGGGAGTTGGGGGAGACAGCATGGGGAGAAATGCCAGATATAGGTGAAGGGGAGGAAGGCAGCAAATCACACTGCCACATGTGTACCTATGCAACAATATTGCATGTTCTTCACATGTATCCCAAAACCTAAAATGCAATTTAAAAAAAATATTCGTGTACAAAAAACACCTTTCAAATTTTGGAGGTAGTGAAATATTTATACAATGACAAAAATATAACTAGATGACCACTAAAGGTACAAAGAAATCAGAAAGCTATAATTCTGGATGTAATTAATATTCTTAATATTTGTATAAATGATTTGTATAGCAATCCACTGAAATCCCTTTTGAAATGCTAATTGACATGAGACATTTTGTAGATAAGAAAAGAGTGTTTCACATATGTCTGGAGAACTATGTGACCTTATGAAAAAAATAAATAAATTTAAATAAAATAACAACAACAAAAAAGTAGGCAAACAGACACTCAATTTTTAAAAACTGGCAAAAGACCTGAACAGACACCTTTCCAAAGATGATATATAGGTGGCAAATAAGCATATGAAAAAGATGTCAAATATTATTTGTAATCAGAGAATTGCGAAGTGAAACAATAGTGAGATACCACAGCATACATATTGTAATGGCTAAAATCCAAAAAAGCTGACAAAATCAAATGTTGGCAAGGATTCAGAACAGAAAGACCTCATATTCGTGGTTGCTAGAAATGTAAAGTGCTGCAGCTATTAGGAAGACATTTGGCAGTTAAAAATAATGTTGCCATATAATCCAGCAATTGTGCTCCTATTTTCCCAAATAAGTTGAACATTTACATCCACACAAAAACTTATACACAGAGGTTTATGGCAGATTTATTTATAAATCTGCCAAAAACTGGAGAAAACTAAGATGTCTCTTCAGAGATGAATAGAAAGGCAAACTGTGGTACATCCCTACAATGGAGTATTATATGGAAACAATAGGAATGAGCTATGAAGCCTCAAGACAACATGAAGAAACCTTAAATGCTTATGGCTAAGTGACAGGAGCCAGCTTGAAAAGATACCCATTCTGGAAGACTCCAATGCACTACTCTTATACCTTTTAGTACCTTTTAATGGTGCATTTAATAGTTATTTACATTCATACATGTTTTAGCCTGTGTTTTATAACATTTTGCTCAGTAAAATGTATTGCAGAAACAGCCATGATATTTCTCAGCTGTTCCCATCAAGAATTGAAGCCAAGAACTGTCACCAGTGCCCAGTCACAGATTGGACAGTGAGCATGAAGATGTTTAGACAATCATTTCCATTCATGAAGAAAATCAGCCAGTTTTAATGATTAGCCCACACTGGAGGATGTAATGAATAAAGAAATGTAATGAAAATAGACATTTATGTGAGTGTTCTGCATCCAATAGTTAACCAGGCTGGAGGATTCCTAGGGCCATGATCTCAGCTTTTTGTAAAGTGACATATCTTGATGCACACTGAACGTAGGGTGCTGGCCAGAAACTAGCATTCTCAGTTTTAAACAGTAAAAAATATAGGCAAGCTAGTGAATGCAAGGAGTCTGTACCATTGTACCATAAATTCAAATTACACAGCTTTTAAAATAAAGACACACTGTCTTCACCTCTTTGCTGCTGTCTCCATGGATTAGAGAAGTGTGTGCATGCTCCCTAAAGATGCTCAAATACCTGTACCCATGCTGCCATGTGCTTTCTGTTCCGACTCACCAGGAGGACTAAGGCAAGCACCCCATCAGTCAGCAGGCAGTGATGCAGAGGGCTGGTGGACGTCCGCCAGCAGTAGAGTGGGTGGGAAGAGGCCTTTTGGGGGAACAAACAGCTCATCAACAAAGACAAGAGTATTGTTATTCCGCGTGCATCCCGTGGACACTATGCACGAGAATCACTGATACAATTTGGTTGTGTCCCCACCTTTCACCTTGAATTGTAATAATCCCCACGTGTCAAGGGTGGGGCCAGGTGGAGGTCATTGAATCATGGGGCTGTTTCTCCCACACTGTTCTCATGGTAGTAAACAAGTGTCATGAGGTCTGATGGTTTTATAAATGGGGGCTCTTCTGCACAAGTGCTCTTGCCTGCCACCATGTAAGATGTGACTGCTCCTCATTTGCCTTCAGCCATGATTGTGAGGCCTCCCCAGCCATGTGGAACTGAGAGTCCATTACACTTCTTTCCTTTATAAATTACATAGTCTCAGGTATGTCTTTATAGCAGCCTGAGAATGGACTAATACAATCGCCCTGTATAGCTTAGTGGCAGTAAGAGGTCTATCTCCAAAGGCTGGAATCAGGTCTGGGAGAAGGCCTGGGAATCAGCATGCCTTTCAAGCACTCAGTTAATGTATATACGTGACACTTGAGACCAACCACTCTGTCACAGGTTGTACGGGGAGGCTGTTCTGACCCAACATATAACAGGCTCACTTGCTATGGTAGGAAATCCCTTTCTCCACCTTTCCCCTACACTAACCAGCTCCTAGCACAGGAAGGGCTGTTTTGCAGGGTGTGGGGGAGGGTGTATTGAGAATGTGAGTATGATTTAAGTAGCTCAGTAGCTCCGGGATGCAATGCTGTGTCCTGTTTAACACTGGAGAGGGAGGGTGGGATTATCTTCACCAGAAAAAAAAAAAAAAAAATATATATATATATATATATAATCTCCTTCTGTGCTGGATCGGAGCAATAAGGTATCTGAGGCTCTCTTAACAAAGTTCCACAAACCGAGTGGCTTAAAATCACAGAAATTTATTGACCCACAGTTCTAGAAACCAGAGTCTGACATCAAGGCATGTGCAGGGCATGCTTCCTCTGAAGGCTGTAAGGGAGAATCTGTTCCATGTTTTGTCTTAGTTCAATCACTGGGGCTCTCTGGCTCACAGAGAAAAATGTAGTTCCAGTCTCTGCCTCTGACATCACATGATGTATTCCTTGTGTCTCTGTGTCTTTTTTCTTCTTCTCCCAAGGACACCCATCATATTGGATGAGGGCTCACCATAATTCAATATGACCTCATCTCATCTTGATCATGTCTACTAAGACCTCTTTCTCAAATAAGGTGACACTCATAGGTACCATGGCGGGGTAGGTGAGGACTTCAACATACCTTTTTGAAGGACACATGCAACCTAAAACAGCATCCAAAACATGATGATAAAAACACATTGCACAGGTCACCCCATTGATCAGTAACAAAAGTGATGGAGCCAGAAGATGAAACTTCCCTGTGGGGTGCCTGGATTACTCCTAGTTCTCTTCATGTGGTATTTAGAAGCAGGCCCTAGACATTTAGATTGGCAATGCCTTTGAGGTTCATGGTTCGGCATGAAATATGGAATTTCTCTGGGATCTGGTTGTGCCTCAGCTAGAAAAGGAGTTACTTTTTATATCCCAAGCTGTTGAAAGGGATCCCACTGCTTGCACCATTTGCTTAATTTAATTGCATTAAAATCCCAAAAGGTTTTATTTCAAACATTTTTCAGAATCCAAGCCTAGATGAACCCTTTACAGGGCACCATACACTTCTGCACTTTGTAGTAATAAATGCATTAAAAACGAATTACTGAAACACTGCATGGGGAATATGGCATGCATTAAACAAGAGACATTTTTGGAATCCTGGCTATCCTTGGAACACATGAGCAGATGGACACCTGAAAAACTCTGCCACCTGGTCACTTCTGCAAAACTCTGGAAAAGGTCTTCTGAGTCATTTCTGAAGATGATTTTCTGACTTTGGGGACAGAATTCATCCAGCAAATTAGGCAACTGCAGATGCGCCCTGAGGGCTGCAGTTGTCTTGGGGTCCTGCTGAAGAGGTGTTGGCGTGGGCACTTGGTTTTTGTCACTGGCAGCAAGAGCTGGCTTTGCGTGCTGATGATGCTGTTGCTAAACACTTAATCAGTTTCAAATAATTTCTCCATCAGTAATCCCATCTGTAATACACATTTCACTTACTTTTCTGTATTGTAAAGCAGTCCGTCTCCCTTGTATCTTTAGTGGACAAATTAGAGATTTCAATCCTGGTCTCAGTATAGGAATTCCTCATATAAAATCTATCTCTCTATTTACAAGTTGTATAACCTTGGGCATGTTAATTAATCTTTCTCTGAATCAGGCTCCTTTGGTGTGAAATGAGGCTAATAAATTTGATAAGATAATTAAGTCAGATAATTCATGAAATGCACTGACCCAAGGCCTGCCCCACAGTGAGAGCTTAATGAGCAAAAGCTTTCATTGATGTGGTAGAATCCCATGATACACAAATCAGTATATAATGAAGTCAGCAACAGGCCTGTATCTTCTATAGCAGGCTCATCCTTGTCATTTCACTAACTCTCAGATAAAGCTATCTTTTTTTTTTTTTTGTAATTATATTTGCTGATCTCACAGGGGCTTAACTATAAGGTAGTACTGGTGCAATATTTGAATGGGATAATATGCCTGGAAATAGATGCAAAAATTGACAAGCCAAGTACATAAAATGTAGCTTTATGATTGGTGATGCTTTTGTTTTTAACATCAACACCCTGATATCTTTACAGCAGTCATTATTCCAATATCTATCAGTATATTTTAGTGATATTATCTAACAATACAACTCTCCAGTATTCTGCTTATAGTGTGTAAAGTGATGCTTCATCCAGATTCTTTTCCCAAGGCTAAGGCACCCATGCACCCATCCCACAGCTGCTGGCAATATTGGTTGCTGAAGACTCATTGACATACCCCTCACTGGGCCTGCTGCTTAATGGCACAGAACTGCCCTACCCTAAGGTGACACCCCCTTCCAGGAGGTGGTTGAGACCAATGTCTGACTGTACACGAATACAAATGCCTCAACTGAGGGGCCATCCCAAAGCCAGTGCTCTCCATGGGATTGGCTGAGACCTCAGTTGCAACTATACTGCCAATCAGCTGTCTCTGCCATATCTCACAGTCTCAGTACTTACTGTTGTACATACTGTGGATAATTCCTCATCAACATCCTTCCTGAGATTTTTCTATCTTAGATTTGTTTCAGAGGACTTTCTTTTAAGACTTTCATTTTGATATCCTGAAGAAGATCACACTGGTCCTTCCAGTGGGTGATGCTATTCTAAACACCCCTGCTGAGCAGGTTGTAGCCAGCATCCTAGAGGATTTAGTGAGATATGTTTGTGTCAAAGGATTGGTGATAAAACCCACAGAAATTCAATTGTCTGCCACATGAGCAAAGTTCTAGTGACCCAGTGATCTGGGAACATATAAGGATATTTCTTTGCAGAGAGATACAACTTGCTGCAGTTTGAACCCTACAACCAAGAGAGAGACACAATGTTTGATAAATCTCTGGATTTTGACAGTAACATACACCACATTTGATGTCATAATACACTTACTCATAAGTAAATATAAGTAACTGATAAGATTGTAAGTTTTATCCAGCGCCTGCAGCCAGAGAGGGCTCTCAGCAGATCCGTGCATGGTGCAAACTTTGCTGCTGCTTCAGCCTTTCATGCCAGTAAATCTAACAGTACTGCACATGTCTAGGGCATAGCAAGGTGTCTAGGAAGCCCCACAGGTGAATTTCAGGAGAGACTTTCAGGGTTTTGGAGTAAAGCCATGACTTCTTTTGGACAATGATTCTCCCTTTGATAAGCACCTTCTGGTTGACTGGGTCCTGATCCATGTTGAATGGCTGATCTAGGACAAGCGACTCTGCAACCTCAATATTACTATCACCAGTTGAGTGTTACCTGAGAAACAGCCTTTTGGTTAAACAACATGCTCTGTGAGACCAGGCCAAAGCCAATCCATAAGGCATGGGCAACCTCCATGAGACGGTGGTTCATGTTCCAGTTAACTCTGCTGTGCTAAACCACTTTCCCAGCAACTCACCTGCAGCCTCATGAGCAGCTCCGTGAGGCCGGTGAACGTAACTGAAAAGAATCAAAGATCTGCTTCAAAGATGGATGTGAAAAATAATCCGTCCTTTTTATAACATCTAGATGAAGTCTTGGGACCTGGGCGGGTTATCTTGATCTTGTTTTGTCTTTCTCTCCTCAGGATTCCTATAACATTTTGAATCTGCAGCACCCCCAGCCCCATTAAATTCTTTCTTCTAAAAGAGTGTTGCTGTCAGGCTGGGCGTGGCAGCTCACACCTATAATCCCCGCACTTTGGGAGGTCGAGGCGGGTGGATCATGAGGTCAAGAGATCGAGACCATCCTGGTCAACATAGTGAAACCCTGTCTCTACTAAAAAAACAAAAATTAGCTGGTCATGGTGGCGTGCGCCTGTAGTCCCAGCTACTCAGGAAGCTGAGGCAAGAGAATTGCTTGAACCCAGGAGGCGGAGGTTGCGGTGAGCTGAGATTGCACCATTGCACTCCAGCCTGGGTAACAAGAGCGAAACTCCGTCTCAATTAAAAAAAAAAAAAAAAAAAAAAAAAAAAAAAGAGTGTTGCTGTCACTAGAAGAGAATGGCTACCATGAGACAGTCCCATGCAGGGGTGGCCCTGTAGGACATCTTCATGAGGCAGAGTGATCTGAAGTGGAAAGAATTGGGATAGTATTTCTGTATGACCATTTTGCAACAGAAAAGACACAGCCTACAGTGATTACAAATTGAATGGCTTCTTGGAGACTATGGGAAAAAAAAAACACTCCTGGAAGTTAGGTGGCATATTTAAGAAAGGTATATGGATGAGCATCTGCAAAGGGGCACAGGGAATGAAGACATTCATGAGGAAATGAAGTGATCATCAAAGGGAATAACCTGTGGGAGAAGCTCAAGAATCAGTTGGACAAGATGAGCATGTGGATTTTGGTCAGCCAATTTCCTTGGCAACACTGGCTCTTGCCCCATGCATCTGTGCACATAGGATCAATAGCATCAATAATAAAGATTGTGCATGGACTCTACAAACTGAGCATGCTTCATCAAGCATAACAGGACACTGCTACCATTAAATACTAATAATGCCTTTAGTAGAGTCTAATGCTAAGCACTCACTGTATACGATAACCATGCATTCAAATTTTCCCCAAGATTTTTGGTTTATACTTCTTGCCCTTTTGACCCATTAGGCACTATTTTTTTATTCTCAAAAAATGTCCTACTTTAGATTATAAATCATGATCACTCTACAGACATTGTGCCCCTTCCCTGTGGAATCAGCCTGTCACTAGCTAGTACGTATAGTGTATCTTTTCTTTCTATGATAGAGTAGGCAACTATTTTTGTGGAAATGGATACGTATTCTAGATACAGATCTGTTTACCCCACAGAAAACATTTTGAATAGAACTATCATTAAGTGACTTAAGAAATTCCTTGGTCTTTCACCATGGTATCTCAGTTTGCAATGACATTAGTCAAGAAAATCATTTTACTGTGAAGGGTAACTTGTAATGAGCTAAAATGTACAAATTAATTTATTTTTTCCATGTGCCTCAAAACAAAATCAATGGCTTGATGAAAAGATGGAATGAGGTTCTGAGATTCAGGGCACAGTTTTGAGGTAGCATCCTGTGAGGTTGGGGTGCTGTACCACAAAATAAGGTATATGCCTTTAACCAATAAGAATTTTTACCAGTTAGGGCCCAAACAGAAGACAGAAACCACACAATGTCATGAAAGTGCAATGTTTAATGTAAATAATTATTGACTATAATAGGGGAATACCCACAGGGAGCAAAAACAAATAGAAAACAAAATACAGCAGTGACAGATATGTAAAGCAGACAGCGGCACTAAGGCCGAGGCGGAGCAGCCATAGGAGGAACAAATCTGTAAGAGCCCCATTCGCTGACCAGGGCTTAGATCTGGACCTCACGGGAAAGGATGTAGCCCAAGTCCACCAAATGACAAAAAAAGGTCATGGAGCTGCCACGCTGGTGGGGCTCACTGGAAACCTTCTGGGACACTGGGAAGACCTGTCCACAGTGGGTAACCATACCACAGAAATCGCTGAGAAGCCACTTCTCTGGGGTTTGGGGAAGCTGCCCTTGGGAAGATGTTGCACTCGTGGATTTGTGGGGAAGCTTTCCTTTGTGGTGCCAGGGAAGCCCCAGGCTTGGAATTCACAGGCAGATGCTCCCGGGTGTCGTACTGGAGAGCCACCCTAGAGCAGGCTGGGCAAAGCTCCGCATCAGATGGTATAGCAGGCTATGGGCTACCATGTGCTTCTAGGGCCTAGGAAGAGGGGCATTCTGGAACCAGGAATCTAAGCCCCATCCACCGGCAGTGTCTCTTTAGGACTGAACATAGACAAAGCTTTGCATTGTACATACCTACTGACAAACCCAATCTATCTACAGGGTGTATTTCCATCATCATAGAACAGGCAATGATGTATGGGTTTGGAGCAGAAAGGCAACAAGTCGATAACCAGCAAAGTCCTCTCATATGACTATTCAGCTTCCATTCTCACCCCTATTCATGCATTTTAACTTCTATCCAACAACAAAACAACTTTATACGTCCACCAGACAAGACACAGATATCCTTCTTACAAGTACGGACATTCTCACACACTTTCTCAGTGTCAGGATGCACGCTCCCAGTGGTTATTGCTCCTAGAACTGGCTGAATTAGTTGCTCCTCAGAGACACACAGTGCCCCACGCATATTCTGTTACCAGCTGATTCCACAGTCATGAGCCCACTGGTGCAGTTCTTTGGTGTGAAATGTGTTTCTTTCTTCACCATACACAGTGTTGTCTGGAAGGTCATGACGCTGAGTATTCTAGCAGAAGCATCACAGGCAGGGCAGGAAAAGCCACAGCTGAAATTGTATCTATTTTGGTGAAAGGAAATCTCACATGCTTCTATTAAGGAAGAAGGCCAATGTAATCAACCTGTTACCAGGTGTCCAGATAGTTGTCCCCCCTCCAAGAAATAGTGTCATATTAGGGTCTCATTTATGGTCTTTTCTTTTGGCAGATCAGGGGCTCAGCATTGCATTAGCCAAGTCATATCGAAACAGGAAAGGCAAGACACAAACCTCTCAAACATCAAACTGGGGATGAAGTGGCTTTTTATTCACCTGGGAGCTGCAGGGGCAACAGCCTCATTCACTGAGCTCCCCAAGAAGCAGCTTCTCTCCCCTTTTATAGGCTTACAATGCTAAAAGGGAAACTGAGGTGAAACTATGTCATTGTCCATTTGCTGAGCGTCTGACCTTACAATCTTTTGGCTTCATTGATTTGCTAATTCACATGCAGCATGAGCAGGGACCAGCAGGGAGGGGCTTACAGAGACAAAACAAAGGCAGTAAGCTATTTGTTGGCGGAGGAGTTTCCAGGAGGGAGCCTGGGCCCTGCAGACTGGGGACGTGACCCAGTGCTGAGCTCCAGCCAGCGGGGATAACATTCATTTGCAACTCTTTTAAGGCTTTCAGATAGCAGAGACACTGGGAACTAAAAAAGGAGTCATCGTCCCAGCTCTTTGCTATTTTTTTTTTTTCTTCTTCACCTTCCTTCCCATCTGGAGGAGAGGGGAGGGAGGAGGTGGAGATCAGGAAACAAGGAATTGAGGGGGTCTTCCCTCTCAGCTCTAGATTTGGAAAGTCCAGGGTTGCACTAGCTGAACTCACTGGGAAACTGGCTTTGGGGATGCCAGAGAAAGCCGTCCATAAGGAGATATCAGGCCATAGAGCACACCAGGAAGCTACTTTCTGGGGTCCATGGCAATTTTCTCACTGGTGGAGTTCACTGGAAATCTTCCTCTAGGGTTTCAGGGGAAGCCATACAAAGGGAAGTGCTTCACCATGGAACCCATGTAGACGCTGCCTCCAGGGAGTGGTGTGCTGGGAGAGTCACCTCTGGGAAGGTGTGGCATGCTGTGATGGCTGCTGCATTCTGCAAGTGTCTGACACTTCCTGTACTGTCCCTCCTCCTGCACTGTCCCTTCAGCACCCTGTGGTGACAAAGCTTAACGTTGTGTCATTTGCAAGGGAGAATGCTTACAGAGTCTAGCTCCTTTATCACAGAGCAGGCAATACAGGGTGAGGTTGGAGATAACACACAGTAAACCATAATGGTCACATCACTCTACAGCATGCTCTTCTCCATAAGCAGAATGTGTGTGTCAAAGACAAAGGAGGGAAAAAGGGAATAGTTCACCTCTATCATTCCTAAGAGTTTTGTTTCCTGTACATGCAACCTTGTGTGTGGTTGGTTTAGATGCCCAAGGAATGAAGACTGTAATCAGAATTTTCAGTAAAACTTTTATTAAATAATAACCTGAAACTCCTTCCTAAGTATTTATTCCCCTTGTGATATTATATCACCATGAGGAAAGGAGAGCTGCTGGGCTGGCTGTGATTATCAAGATGCAATTCTGTTAATAACACACCATTGTCAAGAGACATACATGTCAAGAAAGACTGTGTGAATTCCAAGGAATGCACTTTGCTATTCTTAGAAATCTTATTTCCTAAAATATCAGTCAATAGAAAATTGTGGCAATCCAGGAAAGAAAGATCCACTAAGGATATGAATCCCATGTCGTTCAAGCCCTCAGCCACAGCACCAGAAAGAAATTCCAACTAACTGAGAGGCTGTCTGAGGGGCTGGGGAAGATGAAATGAGTGGTCATAGAAGAAGGTCATGGTTTGTTTAATCATTCCCTCCTAATAGCTACATAAGCAGTAATCAGAATGCATGTTTTGTTAATTAATTTAACCCCCTTTCTTCTCCCCATTACTTCATATAAAAATCACTGGTGGTGCCAACATTTTAAGCTTCAGGTAGGAATTGAAATGTATTGATATTCTCTAAATCACTCACTGTATTAGTCCATTCTCATGCTGCTATAAAGAAATACCCAAGAACGAGTAATTTATAAAGGAAATAGGTTTAATTGACGCACAGTTCCACATGGCTGGGGTGGGCTCAGGAAACTTAACAATCATGGTCAAAGGGGAAGCAGACAAATCTTACATGGTGGCAGGTGAGAGAAAGAGAGAGAGAGAGGAGAGAGAGGGAAAGGAGAGAGAGAGAGAAGGAGACACAGAGAGGGAGAGAGAGAAAGAGAAAGAGAGAGAAGGAGAGAGGAGAGAGACTGAAGGAGAGAGATAGCGAGAAGGAGAGAGTGTCAAACACTTATAAAACCATCAAATCTCATGAGAACTCACTATTAGGAGAACAGCATGGGGGAACCTGCCCCCATGATCCAATCACCTCCCACCAGGTCCTTCCTCCTGATACATGGGGATTATGGAGATTACAATTTGAGATAAGATTTGGATGGGGACACAGAGCCAAACCACATCCGTCACCTTCAAAATCATTGTAGTTATCTGTGAAATAAATGGAATCTGAAATTACCTGATATAATATGCTAGCATGGAGATCATTATGTGAACCTGAAGAAACTGTAAGATTCTATAGGCAGTGCCTGGTTTATGAGCCATAGATGTTGTCCACAGGACATTGAGTCACCCTGCTGCTTACTACTCCATTGCCTAGAACAAATTAGCTTCTCTGAACCTTAGATTTTCCATCTGAGAAACAAGTAAAGATGACAACTCAATTCTTGGAATTATTACAAGGAATATATGATACAAGATCTATAAAGAAATTGGAAAATATTCAAATAGTATAAAATTGTAAGTAGTTATTAATTTTTTGTTGACTTACAAGATTCTTATAACATGCCTGAGAAGCTAAGAGAAAGGTCTTATAAAACTCTTACCTTTGTGTCTAGATAAAACAGAGTTCTAATAAGAAAAAAACAAAGACAACAAAAAAGAAAAACTAAACAAAACTCTGATGAACAGTAGTCATCAGCAGAAGAGATCATGCTTAGTGTAAATATCTAGAAATATGCCCTGATATCCCCCATCAGAGCTTCTCAGAGGCTTCTTATGTGTTTGGGCTTGCTGGAGACCCTTCTTTTATGTTTAGCTGGTTCAAAAGGTCCAGATGGGAGTTTAAAGTACATTCTAGAGCTAAAGCAGAGCCTCCTTTTGTGCAGGACCTCCTGAAAACTTGTAGCTTAAGGAGTTACCCAGGAAATTGACCTAAGCAGCATTTTCAACTGTGGTAAATGGTTATCTCAAGTTAAAAACAAACAAACAAACAACAAAAAACAGTGTGTCCTCTTTTGCACAGTGGTACAAGGTGAAAGTGAAGCAAGTTCTCTCCATATTTAGGAGGCTTATTCCAGTTTGTGTTATACTCTGGATTTCCGGAAACATGAGTAATGTAGTAGAGAATTTGTCTGCTGAGAGATGGTTGTAAGCCAAAATCTGACTGTTCTAATCCCAACTGACCAATGATATCCAGTGATATTTTGATGCCCAGCATTAGTGATAGTTCCGAGCCTGTGCCTAAGATAATGTATTGGAATTTCCCATTTACTGCTGCAGTTATGCTGGTCAATAGCCACAGGATGTTCTGTGGTAATTAGATGTTTTGAATAATATATAATTATTGTTTTTAGCAAGCTTTAATTTTATTAACAAGTTTGAAAATATATTTCTCCATACTTTTATAATCCTGTATATTTAAATCTCTGAATTCACTATTGTACACACACTTTAAATTACTAATTTACAAAATTGTGGGGTTTTTTTGTTTAGACACATGGTCTCACTCTGTCACCCATGCTGGAATGCAGTGGTATGATCAATGCTTGCTGGAACTTTGACCTCCTGGTCTCATGCATTCCTTCTGCCTCACCCTCCCAAGCAGCTGAGATTGCAGGCATGCACCACCATGCCCAGCTAATTTTTTTTTAATTTATTTTTTTTAGGTACAGGGTCTTACTATGCTGCCTAGGCTGGTCTAGAATTCCTGGGTTCAAGTGATCCTCCTGCCTCAGACTTCCAAAGGTGTGAGATTATAGGCATGAGCTACCGCACCTGACCCTAAATTACTAATTTGATTTAACATTTTTAATTTCAGTTCTTTTCTTCTGAAATCTGGAAGTATCTGCATATTTGTTGTTTATATTATTCATCTGAGTCTACACAATTTTGCAATTCTTTTTAGTTCCCAGGGTGACTCTTCTCTTTTTATGTCACTTACTTTTCTACATCATTCTGTTGACTTTCTGTCCTAGATTTTTCTTATGTCATAGTTTTCTGCTCCAGTTTGCAAAGCTCTGCCTCCTTGTATATTTTGAAAAGTCGAACTGTTTAATTCTCATTGAAATGTGATTATGTTTCATAGATGAAATAATGTTCTTTTTAGTCATCATTGAATGATGTGATTTCTTTTCTAGATTGTATTTTTGCCAGTAGACAGTACAAGTGCTTCTCCTGGCATAATAAGGTGGTAGCCAGAAACTCTTCTCATAGCTGCATGGGGATGTCACCTTGGTGTGTTTCTAGCAGGTATGACCACAGAGAGCTGTCCAGCTTGCTGAATGTTTTTTCTCTCTTAAATCTCTGGCCTCCTTGTGTAGATAGCACTGCATCTTCGTGGAACGTATAAACCAACATCTAAAAGGCTAGATAAGCTCATTGCTACTGTAGATGCACTGTCCCCAGCCTCTCTCAATGGAAATATATGTATATGCATGCATGAGAGCGTGAACAAATGCATGCCCCTTTAAATCTAATTGCTTTATTATCTCTGTCTCTCTGTCATCTATCTAATAAAACAGGGTATGAGCAACATATAGTCTGTCTATACAGTTCTACCTTCTTTCTTGTCAGTAAAAAGCTGGCTCCCCTTCCCAGTATATTGATTGATATTATCAAATTCCTGTATGACCATCTCCACCCTCTTTATCCTGCTCCAATACTGGATCTTGCAGACTGCTATTTCTGGTCACCACTGGGAAAGGCTTGAATCCTGGTTTGGATTCCATCCTATTGGCCATTTACTTTGGCCTGACTAATTGCTTTTCATCTAAATGAACTGATAAAGGAAGGAAGGAATAGAGGAAGGGAGGAAGGGAAGGAGGGATGGAGCAAGGGAAGGAAAGTTGGTCTATTAAGATGTTAACTAACCTTCACAACTCAGCTCAGGGAAACCTTCCCTAGGCATTGTTGCTTTTGCTAATATCAGCAAGATTTTCCTCTGTTGAGATCCCCAACTATTCACTGTCTACTACATAAGATTTAGTATTTCTTGATGCATCTTGAGTCACTGCTGTAGAAAATTAAATTTTATAGAACACCTACCTGTGCCAGGCTTTATATTGGTGTTTTTCAATGTAATTTTTAAATTCTACATCTCTAATGTTCAAAAATACCCATAAATTGTACACGTTCATAATTTTTAAAGCAAAGGCTGCATCCTAATTTCATAGATGAAGAAACTTGAATGATTTGCCCAAGTACACATAGTTTTAGCAGGTAGGATAGAATAGATTCCGCAACAACTTGAAAACTTGCTGATAACTACAAAGCTATTAATATAGTTCTCACTCACACCATTTACTCTTTGCAAATCAACTAAAACTCTCATGTCATTTTCACCAGGACCTGGGTAGACAGAGCAACCTCTGGAACATTGTGGCAGAGTGGGAGGACAATGTGGACAAACGGTTGCTAGTTCCTAAAGTGTCTGCCCAGGATTTACACAGTTTCCTTATCGTTAATCAAAGAAAGGGGTGTGGCCAAGTCTGATGTCTGCAGGGTTGGAAAGTATAATTATTCTTCCAAGAGGAAACAAAACATATATTTGAACAATATCACAATGAACCAAAATGGTAAAGAAAATCTGGCATTTTAAACCAAACATTTTTTTTCTTTCTCTGTTTCCAACCAATGTGTATTTCACTGTTTGATATTTATTTTTGTTATTTTTAAAATGTATACATGCTAAATAAGAATGCTAACTAGACTAAAACAGTTTAAGAGAAGATTCTATGTTATTCTACTCTACAAAATTTTCCTAAACACTTTTGTCGATATCAGTTATTTCCTTCTTCTGACCTATTATTCTTTAAGATCTATGATTCTTGCCTCTGTTGCCCTGAGCTCTACTGTGAAACTCAAACATTATTCAATAGAACAAATGTCCATCATTCTGGATTCATTGTCATTCTCTTTGTGCTATTTTTTTTGCAGTCTATCTTTTGTACACACAAGGTATAAAAAGTTTAATTACTTTTCCATTTTTCTTCGAAGACTAAAATCCTAGCCCTAGCTTAATGGGCCCTGAGCAATCTGATGCTCTCTGTTACTCTAGCTTTACACAATGCCTCCACTGCTCAACACCAGGTTCCTTGGACCTCAGCCTGTGCACCTGCTAGGCTCTCCTCATCACAAGGCCTCTGCACAGGATCCCAATGCCTATAATGGCTTCTTCCCATATTCGCCGCCATTCATTCTCATAGCTTCCTATATTCTGCTTACTACCACTTAGAATAGGTGAAGTTGTATGCGGATTTTGTGACCCTCTGTTTACCACCACCCTCCAACTACATTGTCAGTTCAATGTGGGCAGATATCATGCCTATTTTTTCTCACCCGCTCATCACCAAAGTCCAGCACGGTGTCTGTCATGGTGCAGGCTGAAGTTAACACGGAGTGAGTTAATAAAACCTTTGCTGATTGCTGCTGTGAAGATAAATTCTAACATTTCTGAGACCCTACTGATAGCAGAACTGTTTCCGACTACTGTGGCAGGCAGAGAAGTGGCCTTCCAAAGATGCCCAAGTTATAATGCACAGAACATATGGCTATATCACCTTACACGCAAAAGAGTCTTGGAAGATGAAATTAAATTAAGGAATTTGAGATGATGAGATTACCCTGACGTCACCGTGAGTCTGATGTGATCACAGTGCTCCTAAGAGAAAGGGAGGGGCCAGTGAGTGGGAGAGATTTGAATATGCCACATTGATGGCTTTGAACATGGAGGAAGGGACCACAAGCCAAGGGACTCCGGTGGCCTTCAGACACAGGAAAAGGCAAGGAAACGAATTATTTCTTAAAAATTCCAGAAGGAACACAGTGTTGACAACACTTTGATTTTTTTTCTTTATTTTTTTTAAATTTATTTTACTTTATGTGCATACTATAGCTGGCATTTCTCCCCATGTTATCCTTCCCCGCCCTCCCCTCCCTCCCCACCCCCCACTGTTCCTCCCCTGCCCCCCGCAACTGCACCCAGTGTGTGATGCTCCTCTCCCTGAGTCTACGTGTTCTCATTGTTCAACACCCACCTGTGAGTGAGAGCATGCGGGAGTTAGTGACTTAAAACACAAATGCATTTTCTTACTGATTTTGGAGGTCAGAGATCAGAAGTGAGTTTCACAGGACAACATCTTGATTTTAACGCAGTGAAACCCACTTCTGATTTCTGACCTCCAAAATCAATAAGAAAATGCATTTGTGTTATAAGTCACTAACTCTGTAGTAATTTCCCACAGCAGCAATAGATAATTAATACCTCTATTTTGGATTATATTTTTTTCTTCTGATGACCCTCATTAGAGCTCAAACTCTACAAAGATAGGGTCTATATCTTTGGTACTCATCTTTACAGCCAGCATATGGTTGCATCCCAGTCAAACTGACCTCTCCATTTGTTTGTTTACATTTTGAGGTTTTACTCTTATTTATCTTATAGGAGACATTTAGGCTTTGTGTGTATAAAGAGAAGTGATCTTGAGAGATCCTGTGAAATTTCATATTAATCTGTGAAAACAATAAAGGGAAAAGCAATTCAGCTTACACATGATCTTCCAGACATGTCATTGTTTCTTTTTCTTTCTTTCTTTCTTTTTTTTTTTTTTTTTGAGACAGAGTCTCACTCTGCTGCCTAGGCTGGAGTACAATGGCACCATCTTAGCTCACTGCAACCTCCACCTTCGGGGTTCAAGTGATTGCTATTCTCCTGCCTCAGCCTCCCACGTAGCCGGGATTATAGCCATGCACCACCACACCCGCCTAATTTTTGTATTTTTTATAGAGATGTGGTTTCGCCATGTTGGTCAGGCTGGTCTCACCTGATCTCAGGTGATCTGTCTGCCTCCACCTCCCAAAGTGCTGGCATTACAGGTGTGAGCCACGGCACCCACCCAGCCTGCCACTGCTTCTGTGCTACTTCCCCTGCCTGGAATTCCTGCCACCTTCCACACTTTCACACCTTCCACACCTTCCACACTTACCATTGCCACCACACTTAGAAGTGCTTTACTCTGCTCATGCATTGTAACTCATCCAAGAAAGTTTCCAGGAAACCTCAAGGCTACAATCAAGGTTGCATGTAAAGTATTTACTGAAGACTGCAGGGAGTGAGCTCACCAAGGAAGCTGGAGGACTATGAGATATTGGTGTACCTGAAGAGACTCCATAATAGTCACTCAAAATCCCTGGCATGAATAACTGTCTCCTCATAGGGTAGTAAAAGTTATAACGGAAACATAAAATGCTTCTAAGTTTGAGCTGAGGAAAAAAACCTGGGCTCATTTTGGGTAAAGAGGGACCCACTTTCCATCTCTGCTTTCCTACTCATTATATCTTACAAATTCAGTCATCTGAAAGTCAGTTTTTTCCATCCATATTAAGGACCCATCAATGAATTATGGCCTTGCATTACTCAAAGATTCTGTGTAATCAAGATTTGCTTATTAAAGAAAAAGAGAAATGATAAAGCAGTTTTGACTTTTAAATTCTTGGTGTCTTGTTTCAACTTTGGGTTTGTATTCATCAAAAAGGGAGATTTTGGCATTGAAATAAGCTGAAATTTGAACAAGCTTTGCCTTCTGATTAACAGTTCATGCTTGTTCCTCCCCTGAATGCCTTCATGTCCTTCTTCTGCCCTAACACAGTAGACTCCATGGAGCCCTGACTAAAGTGTCACATCCTCAAAGAGAAGCCTATGGGGATGTGGAAGAATCAAAAATGTTCATTAAGCTGCCTTCTGCTGTAATCCTGGAATTCTGTTCATTGGACTTTCACTCGAAGGCAATACTGCTCTTTATGCCTTCATAAGGAATGTTATTTTGTACTATTTTGTGTTATCCTCACACTAATCTTGCAAAGAAATCAGTTTTTCCATCAATTTTAAACATGAGAACTTGAAGCTTATAAAGATGAGAGGACTTGCCCAAGGTAACTGCTGGTTAAGGTAGCTTGAAGCTAAGCAGAAAGTTGCTGATCTAATTCAAGTCTTTCATTTTCCCAATAGGAAGACTAAAGACAAAGGAAAAAAAAGTGAAATTTCTTACAAATTGATCCACAAGTCAGGATCAAAGGAATTATTAGAATGGAAACTTTTGGGCTTGATCATCAGTGTATTTTTCAATACCTACATCAAAGAATATAGGTGTCATCTCATTCCTATCTTTTGCTGTGTATTTGAGAATACTGACCTCCACAAAGTGTAGGTAGAAACACTCGTACAAATAGATTTGGTTTCTCATAACTGAATTATAATACCAGTCATCAAAACTAATGTTTGGTTAAACCAAATAATCCTGGATCCTGTCTAATGTTATTGACTTACTAGAGAAATCACCCACCCCCCCACCCAATATACATCTATTCCCTTCACATTTATTCTAATATATTTTAGGTTTCAGAAAAATAACACACATACAGAAAGTAAATTCATCTCTCTATTACATATCCTAGCCTCAGTTTTCTAGCTATATAAAATTTCTATTAATAACTTATTGTGGCTTCTTCTAGATACTGCATTTTTAATTTATAAACACACACACACACATGCACACACACATAAGCTATTGGTGTTTTAAACAATAAGTAATACCATAATACCCATACATTCTATGAGCTGTTTCTTCCCATATATAATCATGACACAAAGAGAATGCATTACAGACTTACTGACCGCAAGGTATATCAGTGATATAATTTAAAGCCCCACATTAAAAGAAAGGGGTTTAGTGAGTTTGATAGTCTTTCCATTGATAATACCTTGGACTTATCTACTCAGGCTTAGTGACAACAATAAAGATTTGTGAAATCAGAAGACTGTTTTGAAACGTTCTGTATCTGCCAACACTAGGCAAGTTCCTGAGATTCAGCTTCCTTTTCGGAAACCCAGAAACAGTAATACTTAGATCACTGGCACTTTTTCAAGATATAAATGGAATACTGCACAGAAAGTTCCTGGCACAAAGTAGGATACATTAAGTACTAATAACTCCTTTATTTCCCTCACGTATTAGGTTTCCCCTTCCTATCAGATCATAAAATACAGGGAACAGTGTCATTGCCCCTTTTACATTTTTTAGATGACCTATAATGATCCTTGATATATCCAGTTCCAGCTCCTGTCTTTCCGAATGACTCTCAACCCCAACAGTCATGCGACACTTCAAAACCTACTATCCATCGGCATTACCAGGTTTGGATCATCCCTTGCCCTCATGGAGTCCTCTGCCCAGTGTACTCAGTTTGGTTTCCACTGGCAATTATTATAATCATTCCTTTCCAATTTCTTCATCCTTTCTTTCTTCTTATTCTTTTGAGGAAAAGCACCCAATTTAATTAAATCCAAATTTTTGTTATCCTGCTTTTGTATACGTGCAGCTGAAAATGATGGGGGCGGGGGGGACACTGCTACACATAACTATGATGATTAGTTACAACTTAATTTCCTGACCATGGACTTCAAGTGGGGCATAGAACACCCCAAATGTCATCATTTTTCTTTCTACTCACTCTATCATTTGCATACACATTGTATCAAATCGCCTTGTCTTTTCTCAAACTACATACATCCACTTCATTCATCCTTACCCTTACATTCTTTTACAGCAAGAAAACAGAAGCAATCAGAAGAACAATTCAACACATCCATACTGCCTGCTACCAGAATCCATAGCCACATGCTATGGTATCTCTCCTGTCACCATGTTTGTCTCAGTTCAACCCTTTCATTTGTGGCCATGATCCCTTCCATTCTTTCCACCCATGGATATTGCTCTGGTATTTCGACTCATTTAATGTTATATGATTATTTTTTCTTATTCTACTAGGTTACTGCTAACAGTATATGTAAACATACTCTTATCTTTTGTCCTTAAATACACATTCTTGATCTTACTTCTTCTCAGCAATTACTCCATTTTCTGTTCCCATATATTGAAAATGTCCTCTTTGAAAGTGTCTATACACTCATTTTCACTAATTCCTCTATGCCCATTCTTTAAACTCAATTCAGGAAGGTTTTCATTGTCACTTTCCACCAAACTTCTGTCAAGATCGTCAAGGACTGACATGTTGTGAAACTTAATGATCACGTCCTAATGCATACCTTATCTTATCTCTTAAGAGTACTTGACCTGTTAATCCTCTCTGCTACTTGAAAATATTCTATACATAGCTTTGAAGTGCTACACATCCACTGTCTTCCTGAGGCACACACCATTGTCTTTCTCTTAACTTTGTCTCAGTCCCCTTTTCTATATTATTTTCATTCCGCAACTTCCGAATACCAGAGTGCACCAGGTATGAGTCTCACAGTCTTTTCCTTTCTCTACACCCACTCCCTGTGTTATCTTAACCAGTCACGAGGCTTCACACACTACATAACACTGGCAGCTCCCAAGTTTTATTTCCAAACCATTTTATTTCCAGACCAGCCTTAATGCCAGCCTTCTGTATATAATGATCCACTCAAAATTTTCGGTTGCACATCCGGTTTACTCATACATCACAAGTCTAAATCTGAACTCCCAATCTCTACCCTAAATATTAGCTGTCCAGGTTTACCCTATCTCAGTTTAACTCCAACTCCAATTTTCTAGTTATTCAGACCAATAACATTGGGATCATTCTAAATTATTTTATTTTCATCACACACCATGTCTCATACAGCAGCAAATTCTGTTAGTGCTACCTTGAGAATACAACCAGACTCTGACCACTTCTTACACCACGACTGCTCACCTGGTACAGGCTCCACCGTCTGCTCCCCATGTCATTACAATGGGATCCTGTCTACTCTTTTTCCTTTTGTCCTTGCATCTTATTTTCCATTCTCATAAGTTACCAGACTGATCCTGATAAAAAATAAAAAACAATATTCTTAACATTGTTGTATTTTAGCGAGATAAGAAGATCAGCACCAAGACAAAAGTATGACGAATTGCAGGGTCTTTATTGCCAGCGACCACGGAGGACTCATGTCTCTCCAACCCGTGGCCCCGAGTTGAGGGAGAACTGGGCTTTTATGCTAAACAACACTTTTGGGGGGCTGGGGATTTTCTAGGGGTGGGGACTAGGGATCTTTGCAAGCAGGCAGTTTGTACAGAAGCCAAGGTCAGCAGTTAGAGACAGTGAAAACTCCCAATATCAGTA
>CAUYQU010038668.1:0-106331 GCA_963574635.1 Cheracebus regulus
GAATCGCTCCCCATGCCAGGTTACACTGCATTTCACACTGCCAGCCAGGAATTACCAGGCAGGTAAAGAGAATCAGGAAAATGTGACCCATAATGGGAAAAGGAAACCATTAAAACCTACTCTGTACTGCTGCAGATGTTATGATTAGCAGGCAAGGACATTAAAATGTTAGAAATCTGTTCCACATAGTAAAAAAGTTAATTAAATCAAGATATGAAAAATATAAAAAGAACCCAACTTAAATTTTTAGAGATGAAAACTGCGGTATATGGTGGGAAGAAATTTACTTGCTGAGGTTAATAGCCAGGTCAGCGTTGCAGGAAAGCAGTAAGCGGTTAGGCACGGGGCCCACGTCTGTCTTCACAGTGCTTTTGGAGCTGAGACAGACAGATCACTTGAGTCTGGGATTTCAAGACCAGCCTGAGCAACATGGTGAGACCTCAACTCTACATGAAAAAATACAAAGACCAGCCATGCACGGTGGCGTGCTCCTGTAGTCCCACCATCCAGAAGCCTGTGGCAGGAGACTTGCTTGAGTGCGGGGGGTCAAGGCTGCAAACAGCCGTGATCGTGCCACTGCATTCCAGCCTGGGGAGCAGAGCAAGGCCCTGCCTCAGAGAAAGAAAGAAAGAAAATAGCAACAGAAACTAACAAAAATGAAGCATGATAAGAAAAAATTTAATTAAAGCAGTATCATTCAGTTGTGGGATAACTGCACGTGACATCACATAGTATTTGGGGCTGGGCACAGTGGCTCACGCCTGTAGTGCCAGCACTTTGGGAGGCTGAGGTGGGCAGATCACAAGGTCAGGAGTTCAAGACCAGCCTGATCAACATGGTGAAACCCCATCTCTACTAAAAAAATACAAAAGTTAGCCAGGCATGGTGGCATGTACCTGTAATCCTAGCTACTCAGGAGGCTGAGGAAGGAGAATCGCCTGAACCCAGAAAGCAGAGGTTGCAGTGAGCCGAGACTGCACCACTGCACTCCAGCCTGAGTGACAGAGGGAGACTCCATCTCAAAAAAAAAAAAAAAAAGCATAGTATTTGGGAGTCCATAAAGGAGACTGGCAGAAAAAATATTTCAAGAAACAATAGCTAAAATTTTTTTGAATTTGATGAAAATTATAAACCCACAGATCTGCAAAGCTTAGCAAACCCTAAGCACAAGAAAACTACACTAAGGCATGTTGCAATCAAATTGCTTGAAAAACAGTGATGAATTCAAAAGTCCAAAAGCAGCTGGTGAAAAGAAGACGTTGGGGAGCAAAGATGAGAATGCCGGCAGGTCTCTCGTTACAGATTTCTTTCCAGATGGAAAAGGCAGACAGTGGAACAGCTTCTTTAAAGCAAAGAAAGAAAGGGAGAGAGAGAAAGAGAAAAACTGTCAACCTAGAATTTTGTGCCCAGTTAACATGTGTTTCCAAATGGAGGCAAATAAAGACTTTTAAAGACAAACGAAAGATGAAAACTCATCCCCAGCAGATCCACACTACAAGAAACGCAAAGTCCTCTAGGCCCAAGGAGAATGCTCTTCAGAGGGGAGCACGGTTCTACATGGAGGAATTAAAAGCACTGGAAATCAGGAAAATGCACAGATAAATATATGATTATTTTCTTCTTATTTAAATCTTCTTTAAAAGATAATTGTTTAAAAATAACAGTGTACTATGAATTTTTTTTCAGTAAGCCTTTTGCACTCTTAATTTTTTGTCCTTTTTTATTTATTTATTTTTTTAAAGAGACAAGGTCTCATTCTGTTTCCCAGGCCTGATCATAGCTCACTGTACACTCAGACTGCCTTGCTCAAGCTATCCTCCTGCCTCAGCCTCCCAAGTAGCCAAAACCATAGGCACAAGCCACGGCAGCCACAGACTGTATAACATTCGTGAGAGCAAAGTGTATGCTAACAAAGCAGCAAGATGGGGAGGAGAGAGAATGAAGACTGTAAGATTCTTGTACTTTGTTTGAAGTGGTCTCATATCACCTGTCTGACGATGAACTGCAGCAGTCCATAAGCCCTAAAGCTGCCACTCAAATTTAAAAAAGAATTACAGTTAATTAGCTGACAATGGAGGTGATATGAAATCATAAATATAGACAACTAATATGAAAGGAAAAAGGTAACCAAGAGTAGATGCGGCAAATAGGAAAGGGCAGGACGATAGATTTACCCCTAATCCTGTCACTGCAGTGTGGAGGCTGAACACTGCGGCGAAGAGGCAGAGGCTGCCAGGTTGTCAGGAGCAGGAGAAAACCGTACGATGGTTATGAGAAGTATACTTTTGGCATAAAGACACAGGCAGATGAAAGGTAGGAGGATGGAAAGAACTCTGCCATGCAGGCACTGAGCAGAGGAAGGCTGCAGGGCCTGTGTTGATAACAGGCAGAGGAGGTTTGGGAGTGGAGAACGTCACTGGCGGTAAAGACAGACATCTCAGAATGCTACAGAAGTCCGTTCATCAAGAGAGTATCACAGTCCCAAATGTCAGTTCACCTAGCAGCGGAGTTTCAAAATACACGCAACAGAACTGACGGGACTGCGAGGAGAAGCTGGTAAATCCGTAGTAACATCTGGAGATTTCAGTGCTCCTTTCTTGTAACTTCCAGAACAAGCTTAAGAGAAATCAGTAAGAATAGCAGAGACTTGAGCAGCACTCTCCAGCAACGGGGCCCTGACAGCGCGCCACACAGCAGCCACGGAGCGCAAAGAGCCCGTGCCAGCATAGGCCAGATGCTTGGCCAAACAAACCTCAACAATGTGAAGAACTGAAATCTTACACAGTATGCTCTACAGCCACAGTAGAGGCAAACTCAGAACCAAGAATAGATCATAGGAAAATCCCTAAGCACTTAGAAACATAAACTTTTAGATAAATAAATTATTTTTGTTTTATTTCATAACATTTTAAGTAAATTATATTAATATACAAAATAGAATGCAAATATGTAATATTAAGATAATTGATATAAATCATGAATAGCAGATTTATATAAAATATTACTATAAATGTGTATATATAATACATAATGTACATATAATTAGAGATACTTGCATTAAGTAAATAGATCATGTATGTTAAGATGTAAAATAAATAGGTTGAGTATACATGGGAAGAGGTCTAAGCGGTGCTGAGAGGAACGTGTAGCAGCAAGCAGACCACATGCTGGAAAAGAAGGTGGTCTCCACCAGAGCTCAGCTTCCACCTTCAGAGAGCAGCATAAGCAGAGTAAACCCAGAGTAAATCAGACTGGAGACCAACAGGGAAGAAAACAGTGGAACATCAAAATCCATTCAACAAAGCATGTTTTTTTAAAACAGATGAGAAAAACGTGGAAACACCATTCTGACTGATAAGGAAACAGAAGACACAAATTCCAGCATCAGGAGTGATAGAGGTGACATCATGAAAGTGTCTAGAGACAGTAAAAGGGTGATAAGCAAAACTGCAGGTCCCAATGACTTCGGCAGTGAATTTTGCCGAACATTAAGGAAGACATATTTGGATGACATACAGACACCTTCCCGTATCATTCTATGAGGCCAGCATTACCTGATAGCAAAGGCCAGACACACAAAGAAAACTACAGATCAGTATTCTATTCATTTAAAACTCTAGAAGATGCAAACTAATCTATAGTCACAGGAGATCGGCTGCTGCTTGGGGGCACGTGAGGGTAGGGAACAGGGGCAGAAGAAAACATCGCAGGGGCCAGACCCCACCTAGATTGTGGCAGTAGCTTCACAGGTGTAGACATATGTCCAAGACGGTCAAATTCTGTACTTCAAATTCGTATGTTACTTATAACTCATTGAAGTTGCTTAAAAATTCTAATTATGGGACAGTCTGCAAAGAACTGTACTGTTCCCGTCTAGATTTTATTATTTTATTTTTTCTGAAATGGAGCCTTACTCTGTTGCCCAGGCTAGAGTGCAGTGGTGCAGTCTCGGCCTATTACAACCTCAGCCCACTGCAACCTCCACCTCCTGGGTTCAAGTGATTCTCCTGCCTCAGCCTCCCGAGTAGCTGGGACTGCAGATGCCTGCCACCATGCCCAGCTAATTGTTATATTTTTGGTAGATGGGGTTTCCCATGTTGGCCAGGCTGGTCTCGATCTCCTGACCTCAAGTGATCCACCCACCTCAGCCTCCAAAGTGCTGGGATTATAGGCATGAGCCACCACACCTGCTCCCCTTCTAGATTTTTAATTAAATGAACGCCTCCAGAAATATGGGGGGATTTATTCTCAAGACTAATGATGTGTACTAGCTAAGTGCAATTCCTGGTTGGATTCTGGATCAAAAACCAGAGGTTCACAGAGGACGACTGTGAACAGTCGGGAGGAATTTGACCCTGGACTGCACGTCAGGCAGGAGGACTGTGTCTCTGTCACGTGTCTTGAGCATGATCATGGCTTTGTGCTCATGGAAGCAAATGTCCTTTTCCTCAGGAATATTTCTGGGCAAAGCGTCATGCTATCTGCAACTTTCACGCAGTGCAGAAAAGCACAGGGGTTGGGGAGGCAGAAAGCACACACGGCAGAGTATTGTTTTAAATTGTCCTGAGGGTCAAGTGATGGGACCAGGGCCCAAGAGCAGCGGAGCCTGGCGAGGAGGAGGTCCAGGAGATGCGGCCCCCGCTGTCCTCTGCTGGTCATGCTTCGAAAGGATGGTGGTAGTGGTGGTTTTAATAAGTTCCTCAAGTCTGCTGTTACCTTTTGTCTGTCTGCTAATTGGGAAGATTAAGGAAGGGGAGAGTTAATTAAGGACTCCCGTAGGCAAGGTTCCATTTATTGAGGGTTTTTCATAGATAAAATTAATCCTCAGTCCAGGCCGACCTTCTGAGTTACAGTTAATAAAGTTGTGTTTATGGTACTACCAGGGAATTCCAAGGGCGTCATGTCAGTGGATCTGGAAAGACACCCTATGATGGTATTCATGAAGTCAATCCAGATTTGGAGACTCAAAGAGGTTTCTCCATGTGAGCAGGCAGCCGTGGTCCCTGGAAAGAACCCGAGCTATGAAGAAAAGACAGATGAGAGACTTGCAGAATTTTCTTTCTGCAGCCCCCACATCAGGGCCAGTTCTTCCCGTGCTCAAATTCTCCACTATTTTCTCTGCAAAGTAATTTCATCCCAGCTCATGTGTGCTGCGGTCGATAGCCCCTCCTCCTCTTCCTGTTTCTCCTCCTTTCCCCACTCCCCTTCCTCTCACACACACATGCGAAACTCGATTCAAAACGTGTGTAAGGTTAGCTCTCTCCATCATCCCGCAGTGACTCGTGTCCCCAGCATGTCATTTTCGTCAAGTGGGCAGGAGACCTTGAGCTAGAACACATGACCCTGCTGGGCCATCTGCAGAAGGCAGTGCCCTGCTGTGTGTGTGTTGGCGGGGGCGGGGGAGCTGGTCTAGGTGGGACCAGAGCAAACATTTTCCCTCCTCTGCTGGGACTTCGTTTGCTTGTGTCCTGAACTCTTGTGCCCATAGTTTCTACCTTAAATTTTATTTTTCAGAACAGTTTTAGATTTACAGGAAACTTGAAAAGGTAGTAAATAGAGTTCTTGTGTATCCTACACCCAGTTCTCCCTATTGACATCTTCTGTTAGTACGTGTTTCTCACCGCCATTCCATGAACTGCTGTTGATAAATGATCGTTAGCTGCAGCTGATACTTTCATCGGATGTTCCTGCTTTTTATCTAACGTCCTTTTGCTGCCCCAGGATCCCGCCTGGCAGGGAGGCCTCCCGTCGTCTTAGGCTTCTCTTGGCCGTGACAGTTTCTCAAACCCTCCTTGCTGTTGATGACCTGGACAGCTGTCAGGGGTCCTGGTCGGGGGTTTTGTGGATGGGCCCTGTGTTGTGATTTGGCCGATGTTTTTCTCCTGCTTAGATTGGGGTTTGGAGAGGAAGACCACAGGGGGCCGTGCCCTTCGGGGCCCGCCATAGCGAGGGAGCGTGCTGTGGGCATGGTGGATCCCCGGTGGCGCTGGCCTGGGTCCCTGGCTGCGCTTGAGCTGACCCGGCTGAGATCAGGCTTCTCCCGGGTGAAGTCGCTGCTGCTCCCCTCCCAGAGTGGGCTGCTGTTTGGAAGTCACTTGGGTGTGCTGAGTGTTGTTACCTAAACTGCTTTAGATGCCTGTGATTAAACTTACTCCTTCCTGCAGTTTCATTATCTTTTTAGGGTCTAAATATAGTTCTCTTAATTTCTTTGTATTCCTTATTCCAGCTTATTTTATAAGGCTTCACCTTGGAGTTGCTCTATTATGTTTTGTTTCTCATTTCCGAGATTTTCTAGTATGGCTTCTTTCAGTTTGCCCCTCACTGAGCTAACTCGCCTGCTATACCGTCTTCCAGCCAGCTGTTGGTGGACTAGGTGGAAACGGTTTTACCCTGTCTGTGGGTAGCTTTGCCAGTTAGAGGCCCTGGAGCAGCACTCAGGTGCGCCCCGTGTCCAGAGCTGGTTGAGTCCCAGGAACAGCAAAATGTCACCTCACCTTCCCCCTGCTCATCTGACATAGGCTCATTACTTTGACGGTCCACTGAATTTCAGGACTATAGGTTGTGACACACAGAAAATCGACAAAATCGCATCGCTAGGGAACACGTTTGTGAAGACCAGCGTCTCACACAGAAGCTTTAATCAGCAAGGATGTGCCGTGGAGGGGACTCCTGACGCTTTCATCACTTGAGAAATAGCACTGCCCTGCAGAGTGGCGTCACTTCAGCCATCCTCCTGGTTCCATGTGGAGCCCCCCTCCGGGCAGATTCCAACACCCCTCATGCTGTCCCAGGAGAACTGTGGTCCGGGAAGGCAGAGGCCCCTTCCTCCCACCCCCATGGAAACCAGACCACATGAGCTGGGCCACCTGTCCCAGCACTGGGTCAGTCCTGGGAGACCACCCACCCCGGAAGAGACCAGGCCAGGCAGACATGAACGTTGGTGACAGGCCAGAATGCAGGTCTGTCTGCACCCCCTGGGAAGGTGGGAGGTGTTTGGCCAGAGAGAGACAGTGGTATCAGCTGCCTCTAGGTCGCCAAAAATGAAATGAACAAAGGAGAGAGGAAGCAGAGGGTGGCTGCCCGCCCAGTAGGCTATTTCGCCCACACCCAGGCGGAGTAGACTGGGTGCTGTCGGGGGTGACGGCTTGCCCTTTGCAAGATGGATGGGCACCACGGGGCCCTGGTGGGTGGAGGTGGACGGCAGGCTGTGCTGCCACAGAGGCTGTCTCTGTGTGGCAACTTCATAATGGATGATTAGGCTGCTTGGAACCTGATCGAATCTCAGCTCAGCCTGCTGGGTGTGAGCGAGAGAGGGGATGGGGAGCCTGGTCAGCCAAGGGCGAGGCCCACACCACTGAGGAGGCCGGCAGGGGCACTCCAGCCTGGCTTCCTCCCGCTCAGGGCTACCTCCTGTCCCACGGTCTCTCGCTGCTGTATTTCCTCTTCTTAGTATTAGAGTTTGAATGAAAAAGTCACTACAGTTTCAATGCAGGGACCTGAAGTCAAGGCTGGGTTCACTACAGGTCCACACGCTCCAGCTCAGGCACCTAACGCCAGCCAGAAACGCTCGGGGCTCTGTGCCATTCCAGCCGCTCCTTGGCCGGCCCTGCCACTGGCAGCACTGGGCACAGGGAGCCTCCACCACGCACGCAGACAGAGCAGCTCTCATGTGGGAAGTGGACTCCGGGGTGATTGGTGTACGTGATCAGGAATTGTCATGTTTCTCCGCAGCACAGACATGGGTTCTTTTCTTTATTCATCAGACATCTGCTCAGTGGCTGATAGGAACCAGGCTGTGCTGCCTCCTCGGACTAGTAAAGACTAATAACGCACATTTTTGTCCTCACAGAGCTGAAGTCTAGCCTGGAAGGTGGAGGGCAGCTCGGGAGGTGCAGTCCAAGTCCCTGCAATGGGGGCGGGTGTGAAGCACATGTAGAGGCTGTGCCTGGGCGGCAGGGCCCCAGGCAGGGAGGAGCAGGCCCTGCAGGCAGAGTGCCTGCGGCCACATTCCTGAAGCAGCAAAAGCATCAGCTCAGTAAGCCCCAGCCCTGAGGAGGTGGAGAAAGGGGAGGTGAATTTCCTTATTCAGAGATGTTTCTCAGTCGCAGCTGTTTGTCACATTGCTGCATTATTGACACCAGGCTGAAGAATCTCACTGTCAGTGCCACAGGGGGAGGACCTTGCTTGTGTGACTGAGTGTGGCCTCGGGGCAGGACAGCCCTCGGTCTGTGCCGGTGCAGAATGCTGGGACCGCAGGAAGGCAGCTTCCAGGCTAGACCCAGGTCAGCTCCGAGCCAGCAGAGGGTCCCCTGGTAGGGATGGGAAGTGGAAGAAGGATGACATGTAGGGGCAGAGGGCGTCTCAGTCTGTACCTGTCTATAGCATTTTAATGTTCGCTCCTTGATACCTACAAGTTTGAGGACGTGTGGAAAAGATGGAAAGCGTGCCAGTGATGTTGCTGTGGGCCTCAGATCCAGCATTCAGCGTCCCTGTCGACATGGTCACATCTGGCCTGAGAATCGCTAAAGGGCTTTGTCGATATTTAAAATACTGGCAGAAAATGAATGTGTCTATATTTATATATATATTGATATTTAAATATCTCGCCTCACTTGGTGAGTGGGAAGTGCGCTGTGCCCGAGGTGAAGGCCTGAGGAGGAGAGCAAGTCTTCAGCTACTCAGTGGATGTCCTGCTGAAGTCGTGACAGATCGTGAGCTCCTGTGGCCAGTCAACAGAAATCCCTCCTGTGGTATTATTTTCCCAGGCACCACCAGTTTTATTGCCACCCACCATTGTGAAAGCTGCGGATATAAACATCTCAGCACGGTCCTCCCTCTGTCTTCAGATCACTTCCCGGCAGCATCCCAGGCGGTGGTGGCAGTCCACCGAAGGTCACCCCGGAGCTGTTTTCTTCCCGGCAGCATACCAGGCGGTGGTGGCAGTCCACCGAAGGCTCACCGGAGCTGTTTTCTTGGTTGGAAACTCACTTCCCTTTCCAGCACCCTTGCTCATAACAAGGGATAAACTCTCGGACCCAGTGGATGAGAAACCTGGCCCTGTGTCTCTGCGACTGTCTCCATGTTCACATCAGAACGTGTGTGGTAGGGTGTTCGTGTGAAATTGCTCAGGCCTCGGGTCATCATCCTGCCTCCTTCAGCCTTCTCCATCAGGCATGGTGGTCTATTGGTCTGGGCTTAATTCTTGTGTTCCTGCTTCTCAATGAAACAAACCCTACAATCTTTATTAAGGAGAATAAAGGGAGGGTCTCTCCCAGGACATCTTTTGCCAGAATATTCAGAGGAACAAAGCCCGCCCTGACCTTACGGTGCACCTTGCAAAAGGCAGGGCCTTGGCCCTGGGCTCCTCCTGCTCTGTTGTCGTATCTGTTTGCAAACCCCAGCTGTAGCTGCAGCAACAATGACGTCCATGCTTGCATCTTCAGCTTCGTGTTTGCTCTTCTCTTCCTTGCCTCCCTTTCCCCCATTTAAAAACATAAATTCCTGAAATCCTGAGACACAGAAGAATCAAAGTTGTGTGCTGGGGGAAGGGGCTTACTCAGAAAAACGTTTCATATTCCTGCTCTTTCCTCTCCTCCACCTGCCTTCCACTCTGGCCTTCATCTGCCACCGCCGTAGCTTGATCTGGGAGAAAACAGGCCCAGCAAGGTGGAGCCTGTGCAGAGGGCAGCTTGGGGCAGATGTGCACTGGCGGCGCCCCGTCGTTCACCGAGCCCTGAGTTTCTGCCAGGCCTTCCCAGAAAGCCCGTGCTGCCCGGGGGGTGTGTCCCCTCCTGGCTGCCGTCCTGCACGTATGTAGTTTGAAGTCTTGTTTCCTCTTCTGTTTAACCAGGGTCTTGGCCTAAGTGTGCTCGTAATTTGGGCAAGTGAGTGGGCAGTCGAGAGAGTCCACCCTAGTCCTCTTAGCCCGTGAAGCAGGAGCTCCCAGGTTCCCGCCTGCGGGGAGTGTGGGGCGGTCTGACTCGGTGAAAATCTGTGTATTATAAACAGATATGTAAATGAACCCTGTGAGCACTGAAAATGAAGGTATGAAAAGGCATCGTCCTCATCCATGGTTCCCACCTGGCACAACGACCTTATCAAAACAGAGATCTGGTACTATACACCACATAGATACCGAGGACACATCTAAGTTCCCACACCCGGACTTGCGTGCCTCAGATTCAGAATTCGTAAGCCTTGAGTCAGGGATGCTGCGTTATGCACCCATGGGACATGTTTGAGGAGCTTCGTTGTGAATGCATGGGCTTTGATTTGACTTGTGGAACCTCTGGTTCAAAGACAAAGGAAGGTGCCTTCATTCTCAGAACCGGGTGCTTCTCTGCTGCTCTGGCCCCCTGGGCTGAGTCTTCCCTGGGACAGTGGTCGATGCTGCTCGGTTTATTTGTCAAAACCCTCAGCTAAAGCCAGTTGTTGCTTGAAAACTGCCTGCTTAATTGGCTTCCTCCGCTCGGGGGAGCAGCTTGTGACCGGAGGCTGACGCCTGGCTCCCTGACCATCCACTCCCCATGGCGCTCAGCTCCCATTCCTGCAGCCCAGACCATAACCCACCTCATCAGTGTATTGATGTGAGGCAGAAACACCTCATTATAGGAGCCCCCCTGAGAAACGGCAGGGGCAGGGGCTTCTGAGCTGCATCACCAGCAGATTGCCTCTGCAAAACCACCCCTGCCTCAGGGGAACAGGCCAGCCGTGTAGGGCTGCACTGGAGAGCCGTTCTCTTCTTGATCCTCAGACATCTACTTCTTAAAATCCCAATCCTCTGTTCTTTCATGGCCTTCGTCCTCTGGAGAGGAGCATGCTGGGGGCTGGCGGACGCACGCCTCACTCTGTGGATGCGATGTCTGTCACTGGTCAGTTGCTAGATATTGATCCTAGAAACCCATGCTCTGTGGGTCCCTCCCTAAGAAACACAGCAGCCACGATTTGTGTATTGCTCTTCAGTTCCAGTTCAGACTGCTTTCACGTGTTGGTTTCATCTCTGATTCCACCACCTGAGCACAGATTTTTAAAACTTTAGCTGGGTCCCCAACTAGTAAGAGGGAGAACCTGGACTTCAAACTCATTTTTGTTTCAAATCTTGCCCTTTTTCCTCAGGTTTTGGGCCAAAACCATCCAAAGTATTATCGTCACCCCTGTCCATCCAAGGCATGATCATTTAATTACCTTCAAGAACCAGCACCTGCAGAAGTGCCCCCAAGTCAGGCAGCCTGGTGTGATTGGGCTAACACTACCAGCCTCAGAGCCGGCCGGTTTCCTCCAGGACGCCCCCAGGACCCTTGGAAGCCCCTTCTTCTAGGGGCCCATTCCTCCTCTTTCCCTAGGCCCCGTCCCCCTACCTTGCCCTCGTACTCTAGAGAGTGGTCTTCAGTACCACCCAATAAGTGATGACTTCTCATCTAGAAGCCTGGCTCGGGTCAGGTTCTGTGTTTCAGTGGTGCACGCCCAGGAGCAGCCCTGCTTGTGTCTGGTCATGGGTGCCTCAGCTGCAGTGTGCCCCACTGTAACCCCTCCGTGATGAAAACACACCCCACCTCTTCAGTGGACGGTCCTCCACTCAGATCCTCACACTCCTGGGATCGTCCCTGTCCCATGTCCTTGCTGTCCTGCAGCTGCAGCCCAGCCTGTCTGACCCGTAGCCCGCCTGCTGTGTCCTTCCCAGTGGCAGCTCCTGCTGGGCTCTACAGCTGCTCCTGCCCAGTCCCACCTGCCCCTCCCTGCCCTGCCGCTGCCCACCACCAAGAGGCTGGCTCCGATAGAGTGCTGGATGTAATTGTGTGGACAGGCACGGCTGACCTGAGGGGAAGATGCCTGCCTGCCTGACAGCGGCTTTAGCACCAAGAAGCCTCCCGCCTTGGGGCTGCTCCTGTGGGTGAAAGAGCCGGGCCAGTGGGAAGCGCCTGTTAGAGTGGGACTGTGCACACCCATCAGTGGGAATGTCTGCCTCATACACGATTGGTTGTCAGTATTTTGTAAGTCCAAGCAAAGCCCCAGAAAAGCTTCGGCAGGGCCGGGTCTGCACCAAGAGGCTGGTTCCGACAGAGTGCTGGATGTGCTCCAGTGTGGAGGGCGGAGGGAGGGAGTGGGCCCCATGGAGAGGAGAGGGGGTGCAGGCAGGGGCTGCAAGGTGCTCCCCAGCAGGCGGCCCACAGTGTGAAAGTTCGCGTTGGGAAGCTGCTGTCCTCCGGGTGGGCGTTTGTGGGATCCCTGCCCTTCTTAGTCAAGGAAAGCGTGTCTGCAGGCACCGGCTGCAGCTGTTCTTCCAAATGGAAAGGGGGCTTAAGAGGAGAATATGATTGAGGTATCAGCAGTCTGTGCCCTCACTTGTTCACACACCATGCGAAGCCTGAGGCTCCGTGGGCCTCTGCACTCACAGCCTCTCCTCTGTCTCTTTTTCTCCAGTCGTGCCAGGCGGACCTCGTGAAGGACAATGGCCACAAGTACTTCCTGTCAGTCCTGGCGGACCCCTACATGCCAGTAAGGACTGGGCAGCACCCTCGCGACGGGCTCGGGTCTCACGGCATCTGCCTCTGCTCACACGCTGCACTCAGCGGGGCCTTTCTACGGGGGCTGTAGGAGAAAGGTCAAGGGTCACGGCAGGGGCCACATCCACGTGGTCAGTGACTGCTTCACTTTTAGACATGGCCCTTTGTTTAGTGCTGTTTCATTTCTGTCTCTAAACAAGAGCTGCAGTTCACCCGCACACACGGGTCGTTGGGGTTTGTTTTAGTCTGTTTTCAGTGGCACTTCTTTGCAAAACAGTCGCATCCACTCTTCCTAGCTGTCCACTGAGTTAGACTAGTGAGTGCTCGCACACCTGTGATGTGGCGGTTCTGAAGCCTCGGGAGGTCCTGGAACACAGCAGGCCGTCAAAGGGCCTCGTCAGGAAGGGAGGAGGAAAGGAAGAACGGAAGAAGACTGTTTGAAAGTTTAAACTTTCAGTATATTTTATTGTATTAAGTTGTTTAAAAATGAGTCATCCATGAATAGGGTATAGAGTTATTCTGTAAATGTCTCGTAATGTATTTCCCACTTCTGGCTCCCAGCTTAGTAATGAGAACAAAGTAGATATGTCCTAAATAATTCTCTAACATGACTTCATATTGCCAGACTATGTAAGCATATGAGCTTGTCACACGGTGCTAGGTGGCTTTGGCTGCTGAAAGGAACTTCGGTATGTAATTCTACCCCAGTTGGTTTTCTAAACGAAATGATTTTTTAAAACACAGCAAACAAACAGGACTGCTTTCCTAAAGGTGAACAGTGCATGCACTTTGTGCTGGATCGAGCCACCGTCCTGGCAGTTACAGTTTATACTTGCTGCCAGTTGTGGAAATCATCACTGCCCGTTCTTAAGAGTAACGAAGAAAACAAATCCCACGTGGAGAAGTGAGAGGGAATGCTAGCCGGTGACTTGGGCACGAGCATGAGCTAGGCTCACAGGAATGGACCCCACCTCACACCCTCACACGAGCCTCCAGGGGTTTCGAGGACACAGCCAGGCTAGAAAGAATGAAGAGGTGGCTGGGCGCAGTGGCTCATGCCTGTAATCCCAGCACTTTGGGAGGCCAAGGCTGGCGGACAGCTTGAGCTCAGGGGTTCGAGACCAGCCTGGACAACAGGGTGAAAGCCTATCTCTACCGAAAATACAAAAAATTAGCCAGGCATTGTGGCATGTGCCTGTGGTCTCCACTACTCAGGAGGATGAAGTGGGAGGATCGCCTGAGCCCAGGGAAGTCCAGGCTGTAATGAGCTGTGACTGTACAACTGCACTCCAGCCTGGCCAACAGTGAGACCCTATTGTCAATAAATAAATAAGTAATGTCAGTATGTTCAAATGACTGACTGGAAAGAAATTGGCTTGACGATATCGGACCATCAGCCATCGCTTTGTTTCTTCAGGGCTTTGTGCCTGTTACGAGAAAACACCGTGCTCATCCTCAGAAACGACTGATTTCTCTAAACACATAAGCAGATCCGAAAAAACAAATTGAAGCTGTAAAATAGAAAAGACATTCACTGTTACTGAAAACTCGGGAGATGAATTAAATCACAGAGCAGACAGCCGAGAAGAGGGTTCCTGCAGGAGTCACCTGGAGCGCCGTGTGTGAAGCTCAGAGAGAAGGTATGAAAGCCGCGCTGAGAGGCAGGCCGGGCACGCTCACCATGCAGCTAGCATGGCTCAGAGCGAGGGAAGGCAGTGAGTAGAGAAGCCGTTTTTGATTAGGTAGTGGCTGAGAATTTTCCAGATTTGAAGAAAGGAGAGTTCTGATTTTAAAAGCACGATGAATCCTGAGAAGGTTAAACAGAAACAAATGCATACATAGACACATGGTAATGAAAACAGCAAATATCAGAGACATGGAGACAAACCTTGAAAGTCCCCAAAACAAATGTTATTTGCAAAGGAGGAAACAACACCAGCCCAGATAGCGGACCTCTCATCAGCCGCAGCTCTCGGCGGGGATGGGGGCTGTCAGGGACAGGGGTCACTCAGCAGAGGCTCTTGGTGGGGACAGAGGTCTCAGCAGGGACAGGGGCCCTCAGCAGGGATGGGGGGCCCTCACTGGGGGCGGGGGGCCCTCGGTAGGGGACAGGGAGGCCCTCAGCGGGAGACGGGGGCCCTCGGCAGGGGACGGGGGGCCCACAGTGAGGATGGGGGGGCTCTCGGTGGGGGACAGGGGGACCCTCGGCAGGGGGCAGTGGGGCCCTCAGTAGGAATTGGGGGCCCTCGGCGGGGCTGGGGGTCCCTCAGTGGGAATGGGGGGCCCTCAGCAGGGAACAGGGGGCCCTCGTGGGGGATGGGTCTCTCGGCAGAGGAGGAAAGTGACTGCAGTTGGGACACCTGCTCCCAGCTCAGTCACCACTCAGCAGTGGGGGTGCAGTAAGCAGCAGTCAAACACTGACAGTTTACTCCTTCCAAACCCCACAGCCGACAGCTAGAAAGACCGCACATCAGTGAGGAGGAAACGTGACCGGGGGGAGAAGCGAGATGCAGGACATGGCGAAAAGCCATGTTTACGAAAAGCTTCGTAAACATAAAGAATACTCATGGCGAATTGGAGGGTTAAGCATGAGGAGGAATCGGGTACCTGGGAGCCTTGCAGTCATTCAGGAGCCACGTAGGACGTGCTCGACTTCACAGTGTGCACGTGAAGCACATAAGGCCCCCCCACAAAGCTCAGAGTAAATAGACTCTGGCTTCCAGGTCAGCAGAGGCACAGAGAAAAGGAGAGAATGAAAATTAGGTCCATGGAAGACCAGAGAGGAGGGAACAGGGAAACGCAGTTAGAAGGCTGCTTCCGGGCCTTTGCTGCCACAGCGCTGACTGCCGGACGGTGTGCACACGGGGCGCTGGGCTGGCTGAGGAGGTGCGGTCCGGGCGCTCCATACCGACAGCCATGGCTGGCCCGTGACACAGGAAAGAGGCGCCTGGTCTGTGCCCGTCCGGCTGTGCTGGGCCTGCACTCACCAGTCTGAGCTCTCAGGCCTGTGTGAACCGCGGTTCTTTTTTGTAGAGTCCACTCAAAATCCAGCAGTAAAGCTGACTTGTGACTTTAATTACGTGCCGAGAGTGTGGTGAGGATTCAGAAAGGACCCCGCTGCCATGCTTTGGGATGAGGGTTTCCACTGAAGGAACAACCAAGGCCGGTTTGTTTTCTAGGCTGAACACAGGACTATGACGGCCTTCATCCTCGCCGTGATCGTCAACAGCTACAACACGGGGCAGGTGAGCACCCCGGCCGCCCCAGCCCCAGGGCCCGCCCGTGGCATTGCAGAAGAGCTGGGCCCCCTGTGAAACGTGGCACCACGTGGGAGACACAGGGTGTCCAGCAGACGCTCGGGCCCTTCGTCTCCCCGGCCGTTTATGGGGTGAATTTGAAGCTGCGGGATTTAAAATGGGGAGCGTGGAGCAAATCTGGTGCTGTGATTAAATAAGGCTTCCCGAGGATGGGTGGTTGCCGTCATTCCGGACAGGCAACCACCACGTGCCCGCCGTCGTCAGGCAGAGGCCCACCGGTCTGTGGTCCCGCCTCTGCAGGAAGCCTGCCTTCAGGGAAGCCTCATCGCCATCTGCCTGGAGCAGCTCAACGACCCCCACCCCTTGCTGCGCCAGTGGGTGGCCATCTGCCTAGGCCGGATCTGGCAGAACTTCGACTCGGCGAGGTGGTGCGGTGTGAGGGACAGCGCCCACGAGAAGCTCTACAGCCTCCTCTCCGACCCCATTCCTGAGGTGAGTCCAGTGGGTGCTCAGAGCCCAGTCCCGGCTGCCGACTGCAGGGCCTCCCGGGGGGTGAGGTGGAGGGCCAGGAAGTGCAGGCTGCTCACTCATAGGAGTAGGAGAGCGGGACCTTGGTAAGAGAGAGCCGCGCCGCTGGAGACTTTGCACCTGGGCCCAGAGTGCACTCCCGGGGACAGCAGCACAGCTCAAAGAGGGTCCCTGAGGGCACCTCAGAGGCGAGTCACACGCTCGCTGTCTGGGGTGCCGCTCCGCGTCCTCGCCGCAGCCTGCGCAGCAGGCACTGCCTTGACGCCCCGCTGCCTTCAGTCCTCCCACCGACCTGTGCAGGGTACAGGGTGTTGCTTATTTTTAGAGCTCAGGAAACAGGCCCAGGGACAGTGATATCTCCCCAGGACCACGTGGTGTTGGGGGCAAGGGCTAAGCCACAGTTCCCGGACCCCAGGGCCAGCGCAGTGTCGCTCCCCTGGGTGAGCCCTCGTGCTTGGTGCCCTCCAGGGCTCCCACGCCCCCTCTGCCTCCAGGAGTGCCCACGCCTTCCCCACTCTCCATCCTCCCTGCCCTGCGGCCCATCCCAGCCCCTCCTCTAACTCCTGCCTCATTCATCAGTATATTCCCTGGTGCCTGGTTTGGTCTTTCAATTCCCAGGGAAATGCAGCTCCCACCTCTGCAGGCTGAGCGTCCGCCCCTGGAGCTGGGCAGCTGGCCCTGCTGCTCTCACTGCCTTCCCCGTTGCTGCTCCGGCTGTGCAAGGAGAGCCCGGGCCTGCATTGCTGTTCACCAAGCACCTGTGGGATCGGGTTCACCTGCACACAGCCCTGGTGGGCAGGCCAGCTGCAACACGGCCGGCATGGGGCATGCCTGTGACCAACCCTGCCTTGCAGGTCCGCTGCGCAGCAGTCTTCGCCCTCGGCACATTCGTGGGCAACTCTGCAGAGAGGACGGACCACTCCACCACCATCGACCACAACGTGGCCATGATGCTGGCGCAGCTGGTCAGCGACGGGAGCCCCATGGTCCGGAAGGTACGTGAACCCCCAGCCCGGCAGCGGCAGGGCACCCAGGCCGGACCCCACGACACGGGGGGCCAGGCCATGCGACCCTGACCACAGCAGGGAGCACTCCCTTTCCTTAGCGCCTCATTGCGAGAACAGATCTTTGAATGTCTTAACTCTCTCCAAAGTCATTTCTTTATCAGACACTGTGTGTTTGCTTCATTTAGAGGCATTTAGCAGGCCGCGCCTCCCGGCAGCCTGCGTAATAGTCTCCTTCCTGCCTGGGAGTGACACACACACACACACACACACACACACCACTTCGACCACAGATGGCAGGAAGGTTTGTGTACTGGGTCCTCTTCACCGCCCCGTGTTTGTCAGCAACAGAACAAAACAGTTTTATAAACTTGACCTGTTCAGATGTAGAAATATCACAGATGATTGTCCAAGGTTTCACACCCCTAGAAAAAGTTGGTTCCACACACCCTCAGGTTCCCCCACCCACCGCAGCGCAACGGACGTTTAGGGAGACGCTGGTTTCCCGGTCTCCTTTCCCAGTGAGAGCAAAGGCTGCTCTTGCAGAGAACTAATCAGACGGTCAGAGCGCAGAGCTCTACAGGGGACGGGGAGTCTGTGTCTCCCTGTCAGGAGTCAGAGGCAGAGCTCTACATGGGGCGGGGGTCTGTGTCTCCCTGTCGGGAGTCAGAGGCAGAGCTCTATGGAGGGATGGAGGTCTGTGTCTCCCCATCAGGAGTCAGAGCACAGAGCTCTACATGGGACGGGGGTCTGTGTCTCCCCTTCAGGAGTCAGAGCGCAGAGCTCTACGGGTAACGGGGGTCTGTGTCTCCCCGTCAGGAGTCAGAGGCAGAGCTCTACAGGGGGACGGGGGTCTGTGTCTCCCCGTCGGGAGTCAGTGGCAGAGCTCTACGGGGCACGGGGGTCTGTGTCTCCCCGTCAGGAGTCAGAGCGCAGAGCGCTACGGGGGACAGGGGTCTGTGTCTCCCCGTCGAGAGTCAGAGGCAGAGCTCTACAGGGGGACAGGGGTCTGTGTCTCCCCGTTGGGAGTCAGAGCGCAGAGCTCTACGGGTAACGGGGGTCTGTGTCTCCCCTTTGGGAGTCAGAGGCAGAGCTCTACGAGGGACGGGGGTCTGTGTCTCCCCGTCGGGAGTCAGAGCGCAGAGCTCTATGGGGGACGGGGATCTGTGTCTCCCCTTCGGGAGTCAGAGGCAGAGCTCTACGGGGGCGGGGGTCTGTGTCTCCCCTTCGGGAGTTAGAGGCAGAGCTCTACGGGTAACGGGGGTCTGTGTCTCCCCGTCAGGAGTCATTGGCTGCCCTAGCTCGAACCCGCACTGGCTGCGTGTGGCTCCCTCTTGGAGGTGGGCTTCATTAGGAGCCGGGCGGGGGTCCAGGGGCCTGGGGGTTGTTTGTTGGGAGAGCAGATGACGCTGCTTCACTTGGGAGGGATGTGACATGGACAGGTTTACCTCAGCCAGACTGAACGTGTGGAAAGGCGTGTTCCATTGTGTGTTCCTTCTCAAAGGAACCCAGGTCGTTAGTGTGCTGGATTTTCTAATGAAATCTTGAAAATATGAAGTAAGGTGCTAGTGAAGCTCCTCTGTTGGGTCTGGCTTTGTTACCGCCACGCCCTCCTCCTGACCGTGCCTCTGAACCTGGCTCCTTTCAGCCGCTGCCCGCTTCTCCCCACATTAGATCGCCTTTAGCAGACATCACTGATCAGAGCAGCAAATCAGCAGTGTGTCTGTTAAAATATGTTTTAACTTGAGGAAACCTTTGTTTCTTTTTTACAATAGCAGTGTTAAAATAGGATGTTAGCTGTGACGCGCTCCCCGAGAGACGTCCCGTGGCCCAGTGTCCCCCCGGGCGTGGCCCCATGGTGCGGTCCTGGCTGCTGGGCGCTGAGTTGCAGTCCACCCTCCTCCGTGCGCAGTTCGGCGTTCACTTGCCTGGAGGCCGCCTGCTGAACCTGTCCTGGAGACTGGCCTGCAGGAACACGGCGGGTCAGAGGAGGTGCTGGTGACCGGACACGGCTGTCTCAGGGCCGCCGGGTGGGGGGTGTGGAGGATGACAGCCCCTGCCTTCTGGGAGCACACAGTCTAGTCAAAGAACAGATACACATGCAGCCATTCCACAGGAGCCTGTGGATCAGTGCTGCCTGTAGTTCTCTGAGCTCCTGAGAGCCATGCCTGTACCCGTGTGAGAGCGGGAAGAGGGTCAGCAGAGGCTTTTGTGGAGGGGCAGCTCCTACCTGGTTACAGAGGGTGAGTCGTACGTCACCTGGGAGGGGCTGGATAAGCAGGAGGAGCCTGTGCAGAGCTGTAGACCTGGGGAAGATGGAGGGGCTCGGGGTCGCCCTCCTTCCGAGTGGCCGGAGTCTCAGGCCTGGGGAAGATGGAGGGGCTTGGGGTGGCCCTCCTTCCGAGTAGCCGGAGGCTCAGGCCTGGGGAAGATGGAGGGGCTCGGAGTCACCCTCCTTCCGAGTGGCTGGAGGCTCAGGTGTGGGCAAGATGGAGGAGCCTGGGGCTACTCTCCTTCCGAGTGGCCAGAGGTGCAGTGGGGTGAAGCTGGAGGCAGGAGCTGTGAGTGCCAGGTTCCAGCTGTTGAAAATGTTCCTTCAGCAAGGGCTCTATTCTTCCAAATCTAGCAGGATTCGCTCTTGCAGCAAGTATTCCCTGGTGTCCGTCCCATGCTGGGAACCGGGTCAGGTATTTGAGATGCTTCTGCCCTCAGGGGGTTTGCATTCTAGCCGGAGAAGCAGCCAACAGCAGCTGATAATGTCAGCTGGCAGGGCGATGTCTGGAGGGAGGAAGGCTAGTGAGGAGTCAGAGAAAGACATCGTCACTCACGTGTGGCCAGGAGGCTTCCCCGAGCAGGCTGCACTGGCGCTCAGACTCCGGGGGTGTGCCGACTCTGAGTGGGGTTGTGCCGACTCTGAGTGGGGGTGTGCCGACTCTGACTGGGGATGCTGACTCCGGGGATGTGCCGACTCTGAGTGGGGGTGCCGACTCTAAGTGGGGGTGTGCCGACTCTAAGTGGGGGTGTGCCGACTCTGAGTGGGGATGCCGACTCCGGGGGTGTGCCGACTCTGAGTGGGGTTGCCGACTGCAGGGGTGTGCCGACTCTGAGTGGGGATGCCGACTCTAAGTGGGGGTGCCGACTCCAGGGGTGTGCCAACTCTAAGTGGGGGTGTGCCGACTCTGAGTGGGGATGCCAACTCCAGGGGTGTGCCGACTCTGAGTGGGGATGCCAACTCCGGGGATGTGCCGACTCTGAGTGGGGGTGCCAACTCCAGGGGTGTGCCGACTCTGAGTGGGGGTGTGCCGACTCTGAGTGGGGGGGATGCCAACTCCGGGGGTGTACCAACTCTGAGTGGGGGTGTGCCGACTCTTGAGTGGGGATGCCGACTGCAGAGGTGTGCCGACTCTGAGTGGGGTGTGCCGACTCTGAGTGGGTGTGCCGACTCTGAGTGGAGATGCTGACTGCAGGGGTGTGCCGACTCTGAGTGGGGGTGTGCCGACTCTGAGTAGGGGTGCCAACTGCAGGGGTGTGCCGACTCTGAGTGGGGGTGCTGACTCTGGTGGTGCCGACCCCGGGGGTGTGCCGACTCTGAGTGGGGGTGCCGACTCCGGGGGCGTGCCGACTGCAGGGGTATGCCGACTGTGAGTGGGGGTGCCGACTCTGAGTGGGGGTGTGCCGACTCTGAGTGGGGGTGCCAACTCCGGGGGTGTGCCGACTCTGAGTGGGAGTGCTGACCCCGGGGGTGCGCTGACGTGGGGAAGGCTGCTGACTCCAGGGGTGTGCCTCTGTCCTCGTCACAGAGTCTGCCACGTCACAGCTGGTTTTCTCTCCTGTTTACCAAGCCCCACAGGTGGGCACGGTTCTCTGCAGGGGACATGGGCACGGGTGCAAGCACCAGGGAGCCTGGTGGGCATGGAGGTGGCCCCCTTCTCTCAGCCTCTCCTCAGAGCCCGTCCTGAGCCTGCTGTGGGGCTGGGGTTGGGGAGCAGGCCTGGCTGAGCAGCTCCTGGCAGCCTCCAGGGCAGGAGAGAGCAAAGTGCTTTTGCTGCTTTTCTGTAAAGCAATGTGTTCTGGGTATCAAAAAGGTTACATCATCCTGCTTTCTCATAATAAAAGTACCATCTCCTGTGTGGGGTGATAACAGCCTGGTATCTGTTATGCCTGGTATTGGTTTGTTGACTTGTTTAGTGAGCTTACTTGACAGAATTTAAAAGTCAGCAATTTCAGATTAGCCCCCCAAATTATTTTAAACTTCAGCTTGTCTGTGAAGCACAAAGTCTGCAGTCAGCAGCCACCCCTCCCTCGTCAGGAAGGGCCAGGGTAGGGGTGTGGGGTGGTAGCCCCCAGTGTCACCCCCGCCTCTGCTGAGGCCGGGCTGGGCAGGAGCCGCACGCGAGGACGGGCCCAGCGGGGCCTGGATCGGGGCTCACTCCCTCTGTTGTGGCCTCAGGAGGAAATAGGGACTCTTCGGATACTGTTTTTTTATTTTGTATTTTGTTTGTTTTATTTTGAAACAGAGTCTCTGTTACCCAGGTTGGAGTACAGTATCACAATCTCAGCTCAGTGCAACCTCTGCCCTCAGGGCTCAAGCAATCCTCCCACCTCAGCCTCCTGAGTAGCTGGGACCACAGGCACGTGCCACCATGCTGGGCTAATTTTTGTATTTTTTGTAGAGATGGGGTCTCACTGTGTTGCCCAGGCTGGTCTCAAACTACTGACCTCAGGTGATCCACCTGCCTCAGCGAGGCCACATAAGCAGCGGGACGAGTGCTCTCTGGACATTTCCCTTGAATAACGGTAGTGGCCCGTTGGCCTCCCCTGAATTGAAGGCCCACCACCTCGGGGCATGTTAATCCATTCCAGGGCCCAGCACTGGCTTTTCTCACCTGATATCAGAAGGAAAGGGAAAGACATCCGTGGTTTTTGAAGACAGGTGCAGCCTCGATCCTCCCTGGGAGGGGTCCAGTGGGTGCTCACTCTGTTGCAGGCCCCGTCTCTGCAGCGCCTCGCTCCCCTTGGACAGGGAAGACAGCAGGGTCTCTGCGGTTTGCCCTGGGAGCCTGGGGCGGCGACTTAGGCCGTTGGAGATGAGTACCAGAACTGGGTGTTGGCTGTGGCCATGGAGGTGCACATTGGGCCCTGACCTCGGTGCCCAGTGGGGTGGGAGGGTTGGGTGGAGGGTGATGCCAGGGCTCCTGTCTGAGCACTGAGAGACTTGCAGTTCCGTGAACACACATCAAGAGGGCGCTGTGGGCTGAATGGAAAGTAGACGGTGCCTGCAGTTCACAGGGCAGGGAGAGTTTGGGGTGCAGGTGAAGAGCTGGCAGCTGGACAGCCAGCCTGGAGCTAGGAGAGGGAGGGACCAGCATCAGGGGAACCCCAAAGCATGATAGGAGGAAGCCCGGGGCACGTAGGCTGGGACAGGAGAGTGCATGGATGGAGAGCGTGTGGGTGGAGAGCAGGGGCGGCTGCCGAGAAGACCCTGGTCCCTGGAGAGCACCCATCCAGAGCCTGGCTCATCCAGCCGCTGCGGAGGCAGGGGCATCACGCAACCAGCAAGGGCTCCTGTTGCAGCGCTTGGCTTTCTGCTAAGAATCCGTCTTTACTCTTTAAAAAAAAAAAAGGCAGAGAAAGTTGTTGCAGGGGAAAAAGCATTCCTTCCATTTTTTAAACCTACATCACCCTTACATTCCCCAGTGACTTCTAGGATCTCCAGCTGTTCATGTCACAGCACTAAACTTTCCTAGAAGAGAGGCAAATTGTGCTTGTTGCCTTGGACCAAGCCATTTGGACCTAAAGAGGATGTTTTAGTTCTACAACTTTCCCGTTCCCTCTTAGGAACTAGAAACATCTACCCATGACAGTTTTGCATGTGTTGAAAAGCACAGGCTTCGGCTTGTCTGCCCCACTCGGCCAGGGTGCTCGGACTCAGAAAGGCCGCCAGCCGTCGGGGTGATCCGAGCTAGAGCAGCGTTTTCAGCTGGGGTCGCAGTGGTGACCATAAGCGAGAGTCTGGACGCCTCCTCCGAGGCCTCTCTCTTTCCCCTCTGGAGTCCTGTGACTCACCGCATCCTCTCGAGACCCCCAGTGCGTCATGCGCGTCCAACAGTGGTGAGGGTCCTGGCAGGCGTCTTCTGTGAGCCAGTGGCCTGCCATCTCGACAACACTGCTTATTTGAGGCTTCTGCTTTGACTGGTTCCTGTTTCCGATGCCGATTGCAGGGTTTTGTCTTAACCTTTCTTTTTTCTGTTGGTGACTCAAGTCACTGCTGCTCCGAAGTCATTTTCCAGCCTCAGTGGGTGTTACTGTCCCTTCTCCCTCTTGGCAGGAGCTGGTGGTGGCCCTGAGTCATCTCGTGGTTCAGTATGAAAGCAACTTCTGCACCGTGGCCCTGCAGTTCATAGAAGAGGAAAAGAACTACCCGCTGCCTTCTCCAGCGACCACAGGTACGGCAGGTGCAGTGTCTTCACCTGTGAACTGCCGCACGTCTCGCCTGGTGGTTCCCGTGCAGCCCGCAGCCCAGGCTGAGACCTGCTGGCAGCCGGCTCACCGTTGCAGAGCCTAAGCTCGGGTTTCTCAGATACCTGCCGGAGTGGTCCCTGTTCTTCTCATCTTTTTAGGCACCTACCTGCCGGATATAAAAGAGTAGGAAAGAGGATCACACTGGTCTTCTTACATTTTTCCTTTCTTTTTACCATTTTTGGAAATTAAAGTCACAGAAATCTTGAAGTATGACAAAACTTCTGCAGTTAGGAGCTTGCAGAAAAGCACTGTAGCCGCCCTCCTGTGATGAGGAATGTCATCGCATGCTGGTGGCCTCATGGCTCGGTGAGGCATGTCAGGAGCTCTCTTCTCATGTGTGGTCTGGACTGGAGAGTGTCATCGCTGCCAGCAGCCACTCCTTCTACCACACAGCCATCTCTGCAGTGCAGGGGCTTGTCATCAGCGGGGCAGCGTCCCTGTGGATAGGACACCAGGGAGGGCGGAGGGTGAGCCAGCCTGAGTGTGGCTGGCCGTTGCTCGACAGCAGCTTTCTGGGGAGCAGCTCACAGCCCACATCACCACGCACCTCGTGTGCTCTTGGACAGACTGAAGCCACCAGCCTCTCCCCTGTCTTTGGTAATTTCATATCCACAGAGCGACAAGTGGTTGGCATTTGTCCGGTGCTGTCCCACAGAGCTGCCGCTCTCTTCTGAATCTCCCTGAGCCGCACAGCCCCTGTGGTGACATTCATTCCTGTGCAGGTAGCAGCTGCTGCCACTGTGTGTCTCAGCTGCTGAGTGTCCCAAGACGCGCTGGCCTCCACCCGGAAGCCTGTCGTAACTTGTCTTTCTCCTTCTTTCCCAGAGGGTGGGAGTTTGACCCCCGTGCGAGACAGCCCGTGCACCCCCCGACTTCGTTCTGTGAGCTCCTACGGAAACATCCGCGCTGTCGCCACAGCTAGGAGCCTCAACAAATCTTTGCAGAACCTGAGCTTGACAGAGGAATGTAAGATCCGGGAAACTGGGTGCTTGGATTGGGAGCGATAGGGTTGCATTTTCTGAAACTTTTCACCTCAGCAAGCACCACTGTGCCCCTGCTGCTTCCCTGCCTAAGTGCATGCCCTGAAGTCCCGTCTGCCAACTCGGTGACGAGCCAGCTGTCCTCCTCTGGAGTCACCTTTGCAGACATGAGCATGGCAAGGAGGTGTAGGCCAGCCCCCAGAACAGCCAGGCCCATTACAAATGCGGGAGAGCTCCAGCCTAGTCACAGTCCAGACAGTGGCTCCTCAGAGGGATTTTCCCAGTAACCTGTGGTCTGCGGGTGGGAAACCTGGCCCCGGGTCGATCAGTGAGGGCCTGTGCCTGTGTGTGTGTGCGCCAGGGTGTGTGTGTGCCTGGGTGTGTGTGCGCCAGGGTGTATGTGTGCACCAGAGTGTGTGTGCACCAGGATGTGTGTGCGCCGGGGTGTGTGTGTGCACCAGGGTGTGTGTGCGCCGGGGTGTGTGTGTGCCTGTGTGTGCGCCAGGATGTCTATGTGCCTGGGTGTATGTGTGTCTGTATGCCAGAGTGTGTGCATGCCAGGATGTGTGTGTGCGCCGGGGGTGTGTGTGCCTGGGTGTGTGTGCGCCAGGGCGTGTGTGCCTGCATATGTGTGTGCCAGGGTGTATGTGTGCCTGTGTTTGTGCGCCAGGGTGTGTGTGTGCCTGTGTGTGCACCAGGATGTGTGTGTGCCTGGGTGTCTGTGTGCCTGCGTGTACTGAGCTTTATTTAGAAGAAAATTCGTATCTCAGTCACGCCATTAACCGTAAGACCAAAAGGAGGGTCCCAGGAGCACCCCGCTGACCCCACCATGTCTCGGCCAGCCGGCGGCGCAGTAGCGTTCTCCCCCGGAAACCTCAGCACCAGCAGCAGCGCCAGCAGCACCCTGGGCAGCCCGGAAAACGAGGAGCACATCCTGTCCTTCGAGACCATCGACAAGATGCGCCGCGCCAGCTCCTACTCCTCCCTCAACTCCCTCATCGGTGAGTCCGCGCCTTTCCGCTGCCGAGGGGCCCTGGGGCTCCTCCTCACACAGAGCAGCATGAACCTGTGTCCGCGTCAGGTCGGTGGGTGTCAAAACTGTTCACAAGCCAGAATGAAAGTCAGCTGGACTGTGAGGAAGTGAGCACATTTTGCGAAATCCCTGCCTTGATGGGTGGTATTTCACAGGCTGCTCTGGGACCGTTGGAGCTGGCCAGCTTGGCCGGGTGCGAGGGCTGCCAGAACCTTCCATCTTTCTCCTGTAGATGGATGAGAGTTCTTCATGGGTGCTGAACACCCCCCACACCCCGCCCCAGGGAGGCAGAATGGTGGTTCTCAACCAGGGGTGGTTTTGCCCCCCAGGAACAACTAGGGCACAGTGGGGGTGCTCCTGGCACCAACGGGTGAGGCCAGGGAGCTGCTCACCTCCCCTCATGCCCAGGATGGGCCCCACCCTGAGTGTCCAAGGTGAGAAGCGGAGGGCCCTGAGGTTGGTCGGGGCTGCAGGCTGGAGGCTGGAGGCTGTCATCCCCGCCCTGCCACTGGCCGAATCTCCGCTGCAGGCGCCCTCCATCCCAGCAGCTTGACACAGCACTGCCTAGAAATTGAAATTTGATGGCAGGGTCAGATTCATCTCCTGTTCTGCCATGAATAGTATGTGCCTGAGTTCTGCCACCAGGATTGCTGATGCAAAACAGGAGAAGCAGGACTTCATCGTGTTTTCTTCTTGTGTAGTTGTGTTCGTCTTCACACTGCTGGTAACAGGTTTAGGGCTTAACCAAACGAGCCTCCTCTCCTCTGGTTCTGACCATCCAGAGTGGCTTACAGGCTTCACTTGAAATTTTTTCATGTTACATTTTAGCCATGTAAAATTTACAGAGACTTATATAAGAATGCTGTGTGTGTGTGTGTGTGTGTGTGTGTTTCCAGCTTAAAGAATTACAGAGGTCGAGCCCCAGATCCTGCTCCAGTCTCATCCCCTCTGGCGACGTTACACTTTCCCTCTCTGGCCGTGAGCCCTGGCACACGCATGGTGCCTGCTCAGGGGCATGACCTCCTGCTGCCATCACATGCTGCGTGGCCCGCACAGCTCGTTTCTTTCGCTCTGACGTCAATGTGTATCTTTGGTGGTCATCTAGGTTTTGTTCTTTCACTTTTATGATCTGCCAGGACTTCATTATCCATTCTCCTGTTGGTGGACAGTAAGGCTTGTTCTAGTTTCTTCTTCCCTTTTGTTCCTTTTTTTAATAAGCAAACTCAGAATTCAGCCCCCGCCACCGTGGAGCCCCAGGTCCAGCACACCCCTCCCTCACTGCACCCAGCTCTTCTGGGCCCTCGCCCACCCGGCCCCCAGCCCGAGCATCAGTGAGGGATATCTTCTCGGGCGTGTGGTGGCTGCTACCTCCCGCCCCGTTCCCGCCCCCATCTGGCAGCACCTTTCGAGAAGCCTCCCTGGCCGCAGGCCCCCCGCCTGAATCAGGCTTCTCCAGCTGCTCTCCGACTCTGCTCCGTTCTGCTTTATTTTCCTCCTGAGGACTGTGGACCGTGGACACACTGTACGTGTAACTTGTTCATTTGGCCCGGCCCGTCTCTGTCCCCTGGAGCTCAAGAGCCACACCTACAGGAACCTGGTATTGTCAGCCACTGTCTCCTCCCACCCTGTCCACAGCCAGTGCCTGGTACACAGTAAGCGCTCAGTATACCTAAACAGGCACGTGTGTGGTGAGTGTGCGTCAGCGTCGCCGCCTGGCCTCTGAGTGAAGCTGCCGTACGAAGGGTGCCTGAGCCTTCAGCTTTTGTAGATGTGCCCAGGCCGTCCACAGGATCGTGCGTCTTGCCAGCTCTGCCTGTGTGATAGACGCGCCTGGTGTCTCGTGTGGCATGAATTTGCACTTCCCTTGATTGCGGTGAGGCTGGGCTCGTGTGTCGGCCTTCCGTGTTCCGTCTCCTGTAAACCACATGCCAGTGGCCTTACAGACTTGCCTTGTGTCGTTTGTCCTTCTCTTAGTAGTTTGTAAGAGTCCATGACGATTCCGGGAGCTGATTCCTAGCTGAATACATCCAGCGAAAACCCATCTACTCTGTGACTTTATTTACAACGCCTTTGTCACCACGCAAGCTCAGTCTTTTAGTTTCTCTTTTTCTTTATGGCTTGTGCCTTTCGTGTCTTGGGTTTTTCCTTTTCTCAGTGTCCTAAACCTATTCTCCTATATTTTCTTCTGAAATTTAAAAGTGTTCTTTTTTATGTTTAGGTCTTAAGTGTATCCTCCTGAACCACATTTGGTCTCCGTGGTGAGAAAGGGATCCAGTTTTTACTTTTTCTTTATGCCACCCAGACCCTTCATCAGGCAACCCATCCTCCCTCCGGTGCTTCTCGGCATCTCCCTGGCCTGCCATCCTTAGGGTCTGAGTGGGGGCTCCATTCTCAGCAGCACTCGTCCCATCCATGGCTGGGCCGACAGCACAGAACCACGCCCACACCACAGGGCCACACCCACGCCACACAGCCGCGCCCACACCACATGCCTGCCCCCACACCACACGGCTGCAGTGCCATTGAGCCCGCTCCTCAGTTAATTTCTCCTCAGTTTGTTCCTCCTGAGAGTTGTCTTGGTTGGTCTTAACCCTTTGCTCTGCTGTATACATTTTCCAGTCGTTTTCTGTGTCCACAACAGTCTCATTTGGGTGTTGTTTGAATGGCGTTGAATTGGTGAATTTCTCTGGATGATTGGCGTTCTTGCATCCTGAATCATCCTGCTCCTGAACGGGGCTTATATTTCCACTTTAGTCATCCTTATGTCTTTAAGACAGTTTATAACTTTCTGTATAAAGGTCACATCATTACGCTACCTTTCAGTTTTTGTAATTCGAAGTAATATCTTTTTTAAAACTTGTTACTGGCTAAAAAGAATGCCAGTGGACAAAGAATACCAGTAGATGAAGACTACCAGTAGATGAAAAATGCCAGTGGACAAAGAATACCAGTAGATGAAGAATACCAGTGGGAAAGAATACTAGTGGGAAAGAATACCAGTGAGGAAAAATACCTGTGGGTAAGAATACCAGTAGATGAAGAATACCAGTGGGAAAGAATACCAGTGGGAAAGAATACTGTGGGAAAGAATACCAGTGGGAAGGAATACCAGTGGGGAAGAATACCTGTGGGTAAGAATACCAGTAGATGAAGAATACCAGTGGGAAAGAATACCAGTGGAAAAGAATACCAGTAGATGAAGAATACCAGTGTGGAAGAATACCAGTGGAAAAGAAACCAATGGGGAAGAATACCAGTGGGGAACAATACCAGTGGGAATGAATACCAGTGGGGAAGAATACCAATAGATGAAGAATACCAGTGGAAAAGAATACCAGTGGGAACGAATACCAGTGGGAAAGACTACCAGTAGATGAAGAATACCAGTGGGAAAGAATACCAGTGGAAAAGAATACCAATGGGAAGAATACCAGTGGAAAAGAATACCAGTGGGGAAGAATACCAGTAGATGAAGAATACCAGTGGGAAAGAATACCAGTGGAAAAGAATACCAATTGGAAAGAATACCAGTGGGGAAGAATACCAGTGGGGAAGAATACCAGTGGGGATGAATACCAGTAGATGAAGAATACCAGTGGGAAAGAATACCAGTGGGAAAGAATACCCGTGGGAAAGAATACCCGTGGGAAAGAATACCAGTGGGAAAGAATACCAGTGGGGAAGAATACCAGTAGATGAAGAATACCAGTGGGAAGGAATACCAGTGGGAAAGAAAAAATACCAGTGGGGAAGAATACCAGCGGGTAAGAATACCAGTAGATGAAGAATACCAGTGGGAAAGAATACCAGTGCGAAAGAATACCAGTGGGGAAGAGTATCAGTTGGAAAGAATACCAGTAGATGAAGAATACCAGTGGGGAAGAATAGCAGTGGGCTGGACGCAGTGGCGCATGCCTGTAATCCCCGCACTTTGGGTGGCAGAAGTGGATGGATCACAAGGTCAGGAGATTAAGACCATCCTGGTCAACATGGTGAAACCCCGTCTCTACTAAAAATACAAAAATTAGCTGAACATGGTAGCGTGCGCCTGTAGTCCTGGCTACTCGGGAGGCTGAGGTAGGAGAATTGCTCGAACCCGGGAGGCGGAGGTTGTAGTGAGCCAAGATCCCGCCACTGTACTCCAGCGGCGACAAAGCAAGACTCTGTCTCAAAAAAACAAAATACAAAAATTAGCCAGCCGTGGTGGCGCGCACCTGTAATCCCAGCTACTTGGGAAGCTGAGGCAGGAGAATCACTTGAACCCAGGAGGCAGAGGTTTCAGTGAGCCAAGATCGCACCACTGCACTCCAGCCTGGGTGGCGACAGAGCAAAACTCCATCTCAAAAAAAAAAAAAAAATGCCAGTGGACAAAGAATACAAGTAGATGAAAAATACCAGTGGGCTGGGCGCAGTGGCTCATGCCCAGCACTTTGGGAGGCGGAGGCGGACGGATCACAAGGTCAGGAGATCAAGACCATCCTGGCCAACATGGTGAAATCCCGTCTCTACTAAAAATACAAAAATTAGCCGGCCATGGTGGTGCATGACTGTAGTCCCAGCTACTCAGGAAGCTGAGGCAGGAGAATCACTTGAACCCAGGAGGCAGAGGTTGCAGTGAGCTGAGATCACACCACTGCACTCCAGCCTGGGTGACAGAGTGAGACTCCATCAAAAAAAAAAAAAATGCCAGAATGCCAGTGGACATCTTTGTTTCTCTCTTGAGAGCAAAGGAAACATTTCTAACCGTGTACCTTTAATACGACACTTGCTGTAGATTTTTTGGTGGGTGCTCTGTATCAGTTTATAGAAACTCCCTTCTCATTGGTTCAGACTCTTTTTATGAGTGCAAATTCCCATTCTATTCTAGTTAGTTAAGAATTTTCCTGATAAATGGAATTAATTTCATTGAATGTGTTTTCTGCATCTCAGAATGACCCTGTGCGTGGCATTTTTTAGTGTGGGAATTACATGATTGAATTTCTTGCTAAGTGTGCATTTCTGGGGGCACCCAGCGTGATCACGTGTCCTGACATCGCTGCCTTAGCTCATCGGCATTTTTTTTGCGGCGCTCCCCATCGGCATTCGCCAGCGGGTTGCGTGGTGACTTTTCTCTCTTGTCCTGCCCTGGCTGGTTTAGACATTGAATCTGTACCTGAGTAGTAAAACTAGCTCGGCAATGTCCCCTCATTCCCTGTCCTGGGGCAATCTTTATAAGACAAAGGTGATGTGTGTTTTGGATGTCTGAGTAGAATTTGACCCTGAACTGTCTGGGTTAGCACAGTGTTGTGAGGGCGGGCTTTAATTCCATATTCCATTTCTTTGATACTTAGAGGATTATTTACATTCTCTATTTCTTCTTAAGCTAGCTCAAAAAGTCATTTTTCCAGGCTGTTACTCACTTCAGCTACATATTCTCATTCTTTCCCCTGCGGCTGCCTGCAGTACTCTCACGAGTCTCACCTCTGCCGTCTCTTCATGTTTTTAGCTCCTTCCTCTGTCCTTCCCAATCTGCTGTCTCTTTAGATAGATCCCCTTTTCTTCCTCCTGCTGTTTGCCTTTTTCCCTTTTCTTGATTAATCCTCTAAGATGTGTGTTCATTTCTTAGTGTCTTCGGGTTCTAAGTCAGGCTTTGTGGATTTACTGCGTTATTTTGTCTTTATTTTCTGTTCCAGTACTCCTGTTTCCTTCTGTTTTCTCTAGGTTCACCCTCTTGTCGTGTTTCAGTTCTCGAGTGGACCCTAAAAACAGCTCATTCACTTTGAGTTTTTCCTCGTTCCTAATGTGTGTTCATGTCTGCGGATTTCCCCCTCATGTCTGTCTCGTGAGTTTGATGGTGCGCTTTTGACTTGTGTTCAGCTCCAAGCTCTCTTTCTGCTTCCGTCGTGGTTCCCGGGGACGGCAGCCCCTCCACGATGACAGCAGCACATGGATCCCAAAGACCCAAAACAGATGCAGGGCGTCCGCCAAGGCCGTCCCCACAGGGCGGGCTGCAGGGTGTGCTCCCTGGCTCGGCCTGCTGCTGCTTTGAACACCTCCGGAGAGAATGTGGAGTCCAGAGCTTGCACCATGCCCATCAGGGTATGGAGAACTGAAAAGGTTCACGACACAACGCAGACACGCCAGCTTGTTCATTTTCATTGAGAAATAACGTTGCAGCTCTGTGCGTTTGGTTGTTTGCTAAAATATGCCAAGTGCGCAGAAAGCACAGAGTTGACACTGCATATTCGAGTATAAATCAAGGCATTGCCAAGTCGCCAGAGAAATGTATTCTAAAGTCACTTCTAAGATGCTTGTTTTGAACTCGAATACACTTTTTAAATAGAATGCAGGTTGTATATAGTGGTTAGGTTTCCAGGCCAGCCCACAGGAGTCTTTTAAAACCTGTCTGTGGAAATTCTACTTATAAATCTACAATGAAAAATGGTATTTTAAATAATATTTTTTTAAGTACTAGAAAATGTAAATTAATAGTATTCTGTTCACCTATTTCCCCTGGCCCCAGCCACAGCTCCTGTGAGTAGCCCTCTAGCGCCCTCAGCAGGTTAGTGCCACCTCTGCACCCGCCCCCCACCTCCTCTGCCCCAGTTCACACTCACCAAGGTCAACGTAATGGCTCCCTTCTGTCATGTGTGGGTTAGAACAGGAGTCTGTGAAAGAGCAGACTGTGACTGTTTTCAGCTTGGTGGGTGGGACTGCCCCGTGGCACTTCCCCAGCACTGCCATTGTGATGCAAAAGTGGCCAGAGCCGGTGTGTAAGTCAATGAACTCGGCATTTTCCTATGAGACCATGTGGACTGAAGTTTGAATTTTGCATAACTTCACATCACAAAATATTTTTCCCTTGATTTTTTTCAACTCCTTAAAAAGTGTAAGAAGCGTACACAGGCCATAGAGAAACAGGGCTGAGTTTCGCTCTGACAGCTGACAGCAGAGCGCGTGCTGCCTGCACCCCAGCCTCCAGGGACACTCCTGCGAGTCAGAGGGCGGGGGATTCTTTCACACATTGGGCAGATGTTTTGTCAGCGTCCCCACTGTTCACTTTGGGCACAAAACTGCAGAACAGGCCAGCACCACCAGCCCAAGGAGTCCCTCTCTGCAGAAGTGCGCGTCCTCCCTCTGCAGCCAAGGGCCTCCTGGCCAGGACTCGGGGACTCCCCTTTGTGCCCCACACCCTTCTCTCAGCGGAGCATCTGTGGCTTTGTCCTCCCTGCCCCGCAGCCACCTGAGCCAGCAGCTCTTCGGCCTGGTGGTCGCAGCTCCCTCCCGGGTCTCCCTGTTTCCACTGGGGCCCTCCTCAGGCCTTCCTCTTTCATAGAAAGTCACAGCAGCATCACGCCTTGGTGCCCACCTAGTGACCGCCTGCCAGGGGCCTAGTCACCCCTGCTGCCTCGCCTGGCCTGTGCTCTGTGGGGTTCTCGTTCACTGTCTTCCCTTCACTCACACGTATCTGCCCATCAAGTAAGAAAGTAGAAAGTTGCACCTGGCCCATAAGCATGCAGAACTGTACCTTTTGTCTGTCCAGGGAGCTCAAGCCAGGCAGCGTGGCACCGGGTCACCATGACACCAAGAACTTCATCTGCAGGCTCCCGCACCCGCTGCCCCTCCCTCTCCACTTGGACATTTTGGATGCCACATGGGTGTCTCCCCTTCTGCTGGTAAAGGCTACAGAATGTTCACAGCTGTGGAGTTGCCAGGTGGTTTAACTTGCTGAGGCTGGTGTTTGCTGTACCCGTGCCGTGCCTGAGTTCCTGGGTGCTGTCCACAGGCGAGAGGGACTGTGGGGGCCCCACCCAACTCCTGTCTGAAACTTAGCTGTCGTCTGTGATGAGTAAGTGCCGCTGTCATCCTCGGTACTGGTCTCGGTGGGGTACAGAGCGAAGAGTCGCAATTTCATTTGCAGTCCACCCAGACCGGAAGCGACAGCAGCCTGGGGCCAGGACACGGGCTTTGCCTCCGTGACTTTTCTCCTCTGCCCGTTCTTTCATTTCTGTCTCTCAAAGGAGCTGAAGTCCACTTTCCACCTTCCTTCTCACACAATCTGATTCCTGACTTTTTTTTACTGGAGAAAATTGAGTTGTATTCATATATCATTCAAATCTTAGGAAACTTGACGGGGAAGAGTTTCACAACGAGCTGAAGTTTAGGAAGGCAAGTTAAGACACAGTCGCCCCCGCAACACCAGCCTCATTCACATTCAGTAAGGTGTCGCTCACAGCACCTGGAAACCTCCGTGCTTACATAAGTGTTTAAAATTCATAATTTATACAGGATCCCATTACATGCAGCACTCCCTGCTTCAAGCCAATTTCTTCTTTCATTTCAGCCAAACAACAGCATCTCTTTAGCCCCTTTCAGTGAAGATTGCAGGGCCTTTCAGAACCATGGCAACCTGGAGCACCCATGTCTCCCCATCTTTCCCGGCCCTCCAGAAGCCCCGTCCCCAGCACCTCCCCATCTTTCCCGGCCCCCAGGAGCCCCGTCCCCAGCCCCCTCCCCATCTTTCCCAGCCCCCCAGGAGCACCGTCCCCAGCCCCCTCCCCGTCTTTCCCGGCCCCCAGGAGCCCCATTCCCAGCGCCTCCCCGTCTTTCGCGGTCCCCCAGGAGCCCTTTCCTCAGCACCTCCCCGTCTTTCCCGGCCCTCCACGAGCCCCATCCCCAGCGCCTCCCTGTCTTTCCCGGCCCCCAGGAGCCCCGTCCCCAGCCCCCTCCCCATCTTTCCCAGTCCCCCAGGAGCCCCATCCCCAGCGCCCTCCCTCCTCTGCCTTCCCCAGAGTGCTTGTATTGTCTCGCCCTCAGTCACGTGTTTCCCATCTCCCCTGTGCCCATGAAGCCACTTGGCTGGTACTGTGCCTCCTTTCCATCACTAATGGAACCCAGGTTCTCCCAGCGGAGCCTGGCCCCTGGGGTGGGGCAGGATAAATGTGAAACTAAATGGGAACCCAGGCTCGGCACTGCCTCAGGTTCTAGAATCTTTGATGTCTCCATCCTGCTTGTTTCTCACTCAGCCCTTCGTCTGGCCTGACGTCGCCAAGAAGCCTCTAGATCAATCCCTCCTATTTACAGCTCTCCGTCCCACCAGGCCTGGTCGCCCTGGGTCTTGTTCTATGCAGACTGCAGCTGGGCAGGTCTCTTACACAGCAGCTCCTCACCACCCTCAGGTGAAGCCTCCGTATTTCCTGTAGAGGCCGAACTGTAGCCTGACATTCAAGGCCTTCCCTCAGCCTCCCACCCCCATCTCAGCAGCAGCCACTCCACTGCCCACAGCACCCCTGGCTGGCCCCGGTCCCGGCCCAGCCCCTCTGCCGTCCGTGCAGCTCAGAGCCGGGCGGTCTTGCTGGGAGGCTCCCTGGCCCACCCTCAGGATCCCCATGTGACCCAGCACATCAAAGCATCATGCCACCGTTTTCACCACCACAGTCCCATAAAGTCATACTTGCTAACGTGGACATGTGACACAGGCCTCGCCTGTCCCGGCTGTCAGCCCGTGTGTCTGCCCTCTGTACTTACCTGCGTTCCTGATGCCCACGTATGGCTGTGGAGCTGCTCAGGGTGGAAGGACTGCTGGAGAGGGTCTGTGGCCTGCATCCACACATCCCGGGACTCAGCCTGAGATGCCCTCCTCACGCCCAGACACCCACCTACGTGGCCCTGCCCCACATCACCCCCATGCTCGTCCGTCCAGCCCCGGCTCCCAGCTAGAGTGCAGTCCTGTGGGGGACCATGCTGCTGTGTGCTCCACCCACCTTTCTACCTAAACCCTGCATGCAGCCAGAGCCCAGGCACACTCGTGCTGAGGCGAGGCGGGAGTTAATTGTGGGCAGGACTCTGGTGGCCTGAGAGTGCTCTTCCCCAAATCAGTCTCATCCTCAGAGCTCAGGTGGGGACGCAGATCAGAGGCCTGGGCTAGATGGACCAGTTTCCACAACTCTGCTCAATACAGTGACATTATTGATGGTTTTGAAAATGTGTTACCATAGAAATGGATCCAGGATGGACTAATGAGGGGAGAGAGGGAAAGAAGCACAGCCCGGTGGAGCCGGCCCTGCTGCAGCCGTGGGAAGCACCGCCCTCTCTCCCTGCTCACCAAGAGGAGGAGCTGGGGGCCCCACAGGCCGCCCGTGCTCTCCAAACCTGAACCCGGGACTCTGCGGGAGAGCTGGTGTCAAGTCCTAACCCCTCTGCTTCGTCCAGAATCAGAGCCAGAACTACTGCCCTTGGAAGAAAGGAGCCCAGAGACCCGAGCCCAGAAATGGGGGCACTGCCCGGACCCTGGGAGGCCCACAAAACAGTGGCAGCCCCTGCACCCCAGGCCTGCGCAGGCCTCTCGGGGGAGCCACGCACACTGCGGCCGGCTGCACTGCTGCCTCGTTGGCATTCGCAGGACAGGCCATAGCAACTGCTCTCCCTTAGTTTATTTAATGTTTCTGTGAGTCGGGGTCTCACTGTACTGCCCAGGCTGGCCTCAAACCCTGGACTTGAGCAAACCTCCCACCTCACCCTCTTGAGTACCTAGAACTCCAGTTTCCTTGCTTTTTTCCAAGGCATCCAGAAGCTGGAAGAGTCCTTCACGAGCCCTATACACAGCTCCGGAGACCCTGGGAGTGAGTCTGGATTTCAGGGTAGAGAAGGTATTGGTTTCTGCCTTTGCAGAAAGAGTCTGGTGCTCGCTCAACCAGAAGAAAGCTAAACAGAGTTGTTGCTGAAGGAACTGTGTGCGTTCTGAAAGGAAGGCGTCACAACCCAGGATTTGATTCATTCTCATTGGAAGACAGTGGTGAGAAAATGAACAACACCATTTTCCAGTGCTACAAGATTAATTATGTTTTTAGAGCAAAAGTCCGTAATGAAAGGCCATTATTTGTCTCTAGGGGTGTTGAGGAATTTACTGGGGAGACAATGCAGACGCACTGCCTGCCTGGCCCTGGAGGTACTGCTCCCCACTGTGGGCAGCTACAGGGTCCATGGCTCTGGCCGGCCCAGGAGGAGGAGAGGGCAGAGCAGCTGGTCAGCGTGATTCTCCTAAAGGCCACACGGAGTCGTGGGTGCAGCCCCTGAGGGGACAGGAGTCACCCTTGGGCACCCAGGGACAGGAGGGGTCACAAGAAACAGGCCGCTGCAGAAGCCCTCGGCCTGGAGCACTGGTTCCCCGGGATGGCAGAGGGTCTTGGCCACCACAGATTGGGTGAGCACATCCGAAGATGCAGCCTGCTCCGCTGACCCCTCAGCCGTGGGGTCGCGGCTGGCAGCTGTCACCTGTGGGAACACTCTGTTTTCTCCGAGCTGCTCTGCCAGACTGGGAGCTTCTGGGATTCAGAGTCGGCCACAGAGCTCTGGGTAAATTTCCCTGACTTGTATGCTGTTTGGAAGGTTGTGGCCATTGCACTGAAAAATAACTGGAGAAAACATTCATTCTGATCTTTTATTGCTTTTAGTCTAGACGTGAAAATAGGTTCTCCGCACTTAGGGGGGTTCTGTGAGTGCCAGCAAGGGCCCTTTCTAAGCTCAGCCCCAACTCCCTGCAGGGCGGGACCCGGGCAGCCCTGCCTCCTTCCTGGTGGACTCGGATCTCATGGGAAGCTCTGTGTGGTCAGTTTTGGGGACCGGCAGATTCTAAAACAGGGCATTTCACATAACGGAGCCTGAGAGAAGACTGTGACCAAAGCAAGGAAAGATGTGAAATAGACGCAATCCTACAACCACAGTTACACTTTTTACTAGTGCATACTTAAAACATCCGCTGTCGCTAAAAACACACCAGCAGAAATCACATCTTTTCCCCGTTGAGTCACAAACAGTATTTTGACTTTGATATAAGTCAAATTCTGCAAGGTGACAACAATAGCATTGTCCCTCAGTACATGTGGGGGACTCCAGGACCCCAAGGACCCAGGGCCCACGCCGTTCAGTCCTGCTAGGAAAGGCGTGACATCTGTGTGTCCCCCACACACGTCCCCCACCACGCTTGAATCATGTCTAGATTCCTTATAATACCAAATACAGTGCAAATGGTGTGCAAACAGTTGTTACGCTCTGTTATTTTTATTACCTTTTGTTTTAGAATATTTTCAATCTGTGGATGATTGAACCATGGATGGAGAGGGCCAACTTAATAAAAATCAGCTTTTAAATAATAAACCTCAGTGACAGCTAATACATCTCACCCCTCCCTGCAGGGCCAACTGTAATACAGATCCGTTTTTAAAATTTATATGACGGTAGCAGCTAATGCATCCCACCCCCGCTCCCTGCAGTGCCCCGCAGAGTGCCAGCATCCTTTCCTGGAGTGTCCTGTGAAACCCTGACCTAGGCCCCCAGTGCCTTCGTCTGTGGCCCCCACATCGTGGGTGAGGCCCGAGCAGCTGTCAGCATGCACCCTGTCTGGGCCACTGGGAGCAGGGAGCCCCCTGCCGCACCAGCCCTGGGTTCCAGGCTTCCTGGTACCCTCTTCTCAGTGGCCATCCCTGCCCCCGGGTCTTGTGAGGAGGTTCTCATATAAGGCCACTGTCCCCTCACAACCCCTTCACCTGGCCGCGAGCCTCATGGGGAGCTGCTTCAATGCCTCTCTCTGCTGTGGAGAGCCCAGGACCCCAGAATAATCAAGGGGAGTGGGTCTTAGCCGGGCAGTCATGAGCAGGCATCTTATGGGACCATCCTGGCATTCATGGTGGAGGGTGTTGTGGAGCCAGGTGGTAGCGAGCTTCTTCACCAGTGAGGCCCCATCTCCTCCTCACCAGGGCTTGTCGCGGGGGTGAATTCAAAGTCAGATCTCCTAGCCCACCCGCCCGCTCTTCAAAAAAGTGAAGACGCAGCCAACGCCAACATCCTTGTGCTGCACAGAGCAGTTCCCAGGAGCCAGCATCTGCTAGGGAAGAGACGGAGAGTGTAGGGAGAGTTCCCACAGAGTCTGGACCGATTTTATGTTTCTGAGACTTGTCTGTGAATCCACAGGGCTATTCCAGTGCTGTGCACTCTGAGAGCTAGGAGGCTTTGGTTCTGTCCTGGTGCAAGCGGCACAGGCCACGGTGGAGCAGAAGGTGCATCTGCGGCACCCAGGCACCAAAGTCCAGGTGTGCTTGAGCCCAAGGCTGCCAAGATGTCCCCACTGCCTCCTGGGCGCGAGGCTCAAGCACAGGGACTGCCTGCCAGGCCCACGTGTGCATGGGCAAGGCCCTCAGGGAACGTGTTCCCGGAAGAATGCTTCCTTCGCTTGAAGGATGTAAAGTTGCCTTGTGGGGTGAGACTTGTCAGCTCCCAGAAGAGCTCCCAACCTCTCATGATTCACGCCAGCACGGGCAGCACGGCGGCAGAACATGATATCCTGGACGGCAGCTAAGCTCTTGATTCCACAGGGCTCCATCCTGGAGACACTCACTCACTGCAGCATGCTCGCCTCGTGGGGGTCTCCTCAGGAGCTGCAGGCGCGGGGCTTCCCTGACCTCTGCACTCACAGTGGGGGTGCACAGCCAGGTGGGCACCGGCCGCCATATGTGGAGCTGAAGTAGAGCCCGTCTTGGGCTCACGGAGCGGAGGCCGTAGGTGGAGGTGAGCCAGTGGCCACAGGCATCTGCAGAACCCACACACCCCATTGCCTTTCGCACCCCACCTCCATCTCCATGGACTTGACCGTGTCATTCCACGTGGGCAGCTGTGTTCATGCAGTGACACGGGGTCCTCGGCTGGCTTCCGATGCTTAAGCTCTTCCACAAACAGTTGGGGCCTGGAATCAATGCCGCACTCCAAATCCTTTGAACGTCTATGAATAAGCACTTGCTTCTCAGCAAATTGTCAGGCTTCCCCAAAAATAAAGAAGATGGGGTTCTATGTGGATGGTTACCCCTTTGACTCCCAACACCAAGGGCAGGGCCCTTTCTGCCTCTGCCTCCAGGGTGAAGCCTGGCAGGTAACTGGCGCTCCTGGCGCCCACATGCAGGGGAGGCGCCACCTGGCCCCACTCTGCCCTCCATGCCCAGCGCCTCTCATCCTCAGCCCAGCCTTTGCCAGACCTGCTGACCCTACCAGGATTGCTGTTTCCCCTTTCGGCCTCCGTGGGTCCAACATGGTGCAGATACCAGTTCTGCGACCCCTGCTCTGTCAGCCTCCTCCCTGGCCTCAGCCATTGCTGACTACACCGGGCACCCACACGGCCCAGTGCCTGCCCCTCCCTTCTGGTTTCCAAGCACTCACGCCCCCCGTCCCCCGCAATCTCTGATTTGGTTCTACAGGCTTCCATCGAGTGTCCCCTGAGGCTCCGCGTCCCCGTCACCTCTGTGTTCTGTTGCTCAGTGTCTTAGATCTTGCATGTGCTACCCACCCTCACTCCACCCCTCTCTTGCCCAGAGAATGACCCTCCTTCCCCTCTGTGCCTCTTCCACATGCCCGGCCTTCCCGGCCTTCGCCTCCCAGCCCTCCGCAGACAGGAGTCACTCTGGCTCCTCCCTGCATCTCCCTGAGGCCGAGCAGCATCGTGGATGTGGCATGGCTCAAAGGTCTGACAGGTGTGCGTTCACATCCTTCATCCTCTGGGCCTCACCTTCCTCAGTGATGCTAGGACAACACCTGCCTGTAGGATTGCTGAGGAATTAATAGGACCAAGCAGCCGCACCCAGGGAGCCTCAGCCCTGCCCCCCGGGCCCACGACTCACCATTGCTATTTACCAATGAGTCCGGGTCCCTACTGGGTCCTGCCTTGTCTTTCTTTGTATCCAAGCGTGCAGCACAGGACCTTGCATCAAGTGTTGGGTGAGTTGGGGGAAGCTTAGGGACATCAAGAGGCATGTCAACCTTTCGTGAAGTCCCAGCAACTCAGAGCAGGGCCAACACACGTAGGTGGGGAGGAATTGCTCTCTGGGTCACAGTGCACAGCAGCATGTGCTAAACATGGGGCGGTGCAGACTCCATGCCACATGCACGACTGCCCGTGAACCACGGAGGCTTCCGGAAATCTAGGACATGAGAGCAGATGCTCCTCCCTGATCAGACACTCCTCTGGGGGTACGGTCATGCCCTCCAGTCAGCTGAGGTATTTCAAGGAAAGTTACACCCTTTCCAACCCAGTTTTCCTTTTGGGAAGATTCAGCCTCAGAAGATGAATTCGTGTGATCAAGCCTAGTGATCAGCCAGGATTCTTGAATCTTAGGACCCGTTGCCTGAATAACAAAATGGCGGCTCCTGTAACCTCCACTCTTTAAAGCAACAATTCTGATACCAGGGTTAGGTCTTCAGAAAACGAAGCCCCGTTGGCAGCTATTTTCTACTAAAACAGCTCCCATTTCTCTCTTCTAGGCGTCTCCTTTAATAGTGTTTACACTCAGATCTGGAGAGTCCTGCTGCACCTGGCTGCTGACCCCTATCCAGAGGTCTCAGATCTGGCCATGAAGGTTCTCAACAGCATTGCTTACAAGGTACGTGCCGGGCGCTCTCACTGCTGCGCTCAGGCTTCCAACGCTCCATTACCATATTCACGCAGGGAACCCCAGGCATGCCCAGGTCCACACCACTGTTTAGAAAATAAACCAATGAGCGTCAGCAAACATCTTGAACCTGGAGATGTACAGCACACGCCAAACTCTTTGTCTGTGCAGCTCCCGTGTGGGCAGGGTGCTGGAGTTACTGTCCTTGTTGAGGGAATCAGGTGAGGATTGCCATTATTTTTCAGGAGGCTCCTACTGTCTTGGTGAGCTACAGTGCTGGCCCTTCTTCCATTTCATTTCTTTTCTTTCTTTACTTATTTATTTATAAGAGACAGGGTCTCCCTTTGTTGCGCAGGCTGGTCTTAAACTCCTGGGCTCAAAGGATCCTCCTGCCTCGGCCTTCCAAAGTGCTGGGATTACAAGCGTGAGCCACCGTGCCTGTTTTTTTTTTTTTTTTTTTTAAGACAGAATCTCACTCTGTCAAGACCAGAATCCAGTGACCTGATCACGGCTCACTGTGGCCTCCAACTCCTGGGCTCAAGCAGTCCTCCCACCTCAGCCTCCCAAGTAGCTGGGAATGCAGGTGCACACCACCACACCCAGCTAATTTTTAAATTTTTTATAGAGACAGGGTCTCAATATGTTCCCCAAGCTGGTCTCTAACTCCTCAGTTCGAGTGATCCTTCCACCTTGGCCTCCTGAAGTGCTGGGATTCCAGGCGTGAGCCACCACGCCCAGACTTTCTTTCCATGTCTGATAGCAGTAATTTTTCCCTCATTCAGAACCCTTCTGGCTATGGTGTCTTACAGCCATTCTAGCTAAAGGGGGTTTCCAAAGAGGCAGCTTTGGCTTCGTTGGTTTTTCTCTGTTGTCTGTTTTCCATTTTAGCGATTGATGTTTTCATCGATAAAGCTTGCTTGCTTCTGCTTACTTTGAGTCTAATTTGCTTTTCTTATCCCAGCTTCTGAAGGTAGAAGCAGAGGTTGTTGATTTTAGTCCTTTCTCTCTGGGGACTGTAAACTCTTCTCAGTCCTTTTTGTAGCTCTGAGCATTTGGCCTGCTGCCTTCCTGCTGTTTTTTCTCTGCCTCATAGGTTGTCACTCTACCCATGAGCAGGTGCATACTTAGTCGAAGACTCCAGGGCCCCCTGCAGACCTTGGAAGCTCCCCCTCTCCAGTACTCTGCCCTGTGGGTTCTCAGCACCACAGCCTCCCCGGAGCCCTGGTCTCTGTCTCCTGTTCGCTGAAAGTGCTGGACTCCCCTTTACACTGCAGCCTGGGACTGCCTGAAACCGCTTGCAAGCCGTTTTGGGGGCCTGCTGTTTACTTCCCTTCTCTTGGGGATCCCAGGCGGGCGATATCCGGCACCTAGTGTCTGAAAGCAAGTGTTTACGGTATATTTTCTGGTGTTCTAGTTGCTTATGGATGTTGAATGAGATGATATGCATGGAATTAGAAGACGCTCATTACAGCACTTAGATTTTCTGTGACTTTTTGATAGAATTTCGAAGGCCTACAGAAAAGTTGCAGGAAGAGCGCAGGGAAAGCTCACTCTTGCCGTTCCCGCAGCCTTCTCTGTCTTCATCGGACCCGCCCCGGCGATGGACTTGTCTTGGGTCTCACACACTGCCTGGGGCTGCAGGGCCGAGGAGCCACAGCTCTCCATCCTTGTCCATCACTTCTTCCAAATGAACTGTCGAGCCCCCCACCATTTGCCGCGGCCTTCTGGGTCCCGGCCGATGTGGAGCCAGGGTTCCTGCAGCTCCTCATCTCCTGCTGATGCTACGCTTCTGCAGCTTTTGGGTCCTTCAACTAAGTTATTTCCTGCTGGTCTAGTTATGTCTTACTCCTGACAGATCGAAATCACTTCACTGTCTGCAGAAGCTGCATCTTCAGTTCTTTTTTTTTTTGAGACGGAGTATCGCTTGGTCGCCAGGGTGGAGTGCAGTGGCACAATCTCGGCTCATGGCCACCTCCACCTCCCAGGTTCAAGTGATTCTCCTGCCTCACCCTCCTGAGTACCTGGGACTACAGGCATGTGCCACCATGCCCAGCTAATTTTTATGTTTTTAGTAGAGACAGGGTTTTACCACGTTGGGCAGGATGGTCTCAATCTCTTGACCTTGTGATCTGCCTGCCTTGGCCTCCCAAAGTGCTGGGATTACAGGCCTGAGTCACTGTGCCCGGCCTGTTCTTTGTAGTATCACAGGTAATAGTCACAGGTAGCCCGTTGCCAACTTGGAAAGATCTAGATTGTTTACACACTGGCCTCGCCTCCCGACAGCGGACTCCCTACCGCCTCCTTCACCACTGTGTCCCCACAGCAGACTCCCTGCTGCTTCCTTTGTCACCGTGTGGTGTGGCCAGCTGCGCAGGCACCTGGTGACATTCATTCCCGAGCAGAAGCCTGTCTCCTCAAGTCCCTTTTATGTGTCACTGGCCTACTGAAAATAGCCAGTCAATTAAGTTAATGTTTTCATTATGTCGTAGGAAAACTAAGAAAATATATAATCATTTGCTTTTAAACTAAGAATAAGATAAATACAAAAATAAAACTTAGGCTGAGTGCAGTGGCTCACACCTGTAATCCCAGCACTTTGGGAGGCCGAGGCAAGAGAGTGGCTTGAGCCCACGTGTTTCAAGACCAGCCTAGGAAACACAGAGAAACCCAATCTCTACAAAATAGTAACAAGCTAGCCAGGCGTGGTGGCAGACACCTGTGGTCACCGCTACCCAGGAGGATGAGGCTGGAGGACCCCTTGAGCCCAGGAGCTCACGGTGGCTCTGGGATTGTGCCACTGCACTTCAGCCTGGGTGGCAGAGTGAGACCCTGTCTTTTAAAAAATGTTTTAAAATGTATGTTTGTTACGTATTATGGTCTACGTAACAAGCATATATTTTTGTGACCAAGAGGGGGAGGCAGTAAAGCAATAGGAAGAAAGAAAGCCTTAGACTGCACAAACACCCCTGAAGAAACCATGGAGCCCCTAAAGCCGAGCAGCAGGTTCCGAGGCATCTCAGATGAGCTGAGGCTCTGGGAGGACTGGGACTGAAACTGCCACATCTGCCTGCTGCGGGCCAGGGAAAATCAGTTCTCATTGCTCACCACTGCCCTTGTAGACTCTAAATAGCGTCCACCATTTTTAGTTTAAAATTTCAAGGTTGGGTTTCAAACAGTCATTTTCACTAAAATAATTGTAAAAGCTTTTTATGAACATTAGTAAGTGGTTTAAGTTTTTGGAATTTATATTGAAAGAAGGTAGAGGCCGGTGGCTGGTGGTCCCTGCCAGCAGCTGTCTCACACAGGAGTGTCTGGGGTCCTCTTCTCTGCTCTTGGAGGCTCAGGGCTCTGTGGCCGTGGCCCGCTTGCTCTGTCCTGGCTGCTCACGTGGAGCCAGTGCTCTTCAGGAGGTTTGATCATTTTCCCCAATTAATTTAGCTTCCTGGGCATTTTGGTCATGATGAAATCGGTATTCAGCCTATTCAAGTTTATTCTTCAGTGGCTCTTGTGTATTTAGCCTTACTAAAAAAATTAGCCTGAGTTATTTTAAACTGTAATCCCAGTGCCTAATCTTGAAATATAAGGACTGCTACGTGCATTCCTGTGGACCTGGCCTCCAGTTGATAAATAGCTCCTCCTAGGAAGCTCTCGAGTGTGCATAGCACAGAAGTCACTGCCCTTTGCCCCGCAGCGCACATCCTAGCGCGGCCTCCGCAGCCCCTGGCCCCACCGCCCTCTGCTCCGCAGCAAGCATCCTAGCTCGGCCTCCGCGACTCCGGCCCCCACTGCCCTCTGCTCCGCAGCGCGCATCCTAGCGCAGCCTCCGCGACCCTGGGCCCCACCGCCCTCTGCTCCACAGCGCGCATCCTAGAGCAGCCTCCACAAGCCCGGGCCCTTTTGGATTGTGTGTGACACGTAGTCTAGCCGGACGGCCTGCCCCTACCACACGCGGTAAGGCAGTTAGGCATCTTGCGTGTACCTTTCATGTTAGGGGATAGCAACTCAAATGCAGGGCCTTGTTGTGCTGTCTGATCGAGCCCAGAAACCCCAATAAAAGTGGCATTTTTCTTCTGTGCCTGCTTTGCTGTTCTAGAATGGCACACAGACCCTAAGGCACATGGCCATCACTCCAGCAGACACACCACAGCCAGAGGGTGGAGACCAGAATCAAGAAAAGGCCCCAGCGAGAGACCTCGCTATGTATAGCACAAGGCAGTCTCTGTGTGTGTGTGTGTGTGTGTGTGTGTGTGTGTGTGTTTGTGTGTCTGAGTGTACGTGTGTGTGTGTCTGAGTGTACGTGTGTGTGGGTTTAAGAGTAAACATTGCTACTAAAGCATTTGGAAGCATAAATCTTTCTTGTCTTCATTTTCATTTCAAGAAGTGCCTTGTTTTCCTGCTCTAGGAACGGAAGGGATTATATTTCATTTTACAGAGAAACGAGGCTATTTTAGATATTTAACTCTGAAGCCAAATTTTTGTTCACCAGAGTCTAAAATAGCCTTATTACTATGGAATGCCCCATAGAATTCTATATTCAAATATAGAAATTGCCACGAGCTCTGTATGGGAGAACCCACACAGCTCCAGAGCTCTGCTCTAATTTCATGTATTTATAATGTATTTCTGTTTTCATTCCATGGACTTGGGGTTTTCATTTTGCTTTTAGTTTTCTTTTTCCTTGGTTTGGTTTTGGAGTTTTTGTTGTTTTTGAGACAGGGTCTTGCTCTGTCACCCAGGCTGGAGTTCAGTGGTCCAGTCATGGCTCACTGCAGCCTCAACCTCCTAGGCTGAAGCGATCCTCCCACCTCAGCCTCCCAAGTAGCTGGGACTACAGGGGCGCACCACCATGCTTAGCTAATTTTTGTATTTTTTGTAGAGATAGGGTTTCATTATATTGCTTAGGCTGGTCTCAGACTCCTAGGTTCAAGTGATTCACCCACATCGCCCTCTCAAAATGCCAGGATTACAGGCATGAGCCACTGCACCTGGCCTGCTTTTAGTATTTTTAAAGAAAATTTCAGACTATGTAGAAGTAGAAAGAAGAGACTGATGCCCCTCAGGAGGCTGCCTGTGGCCCCCACAGCTCTCGCCTCAGTGGTTTTAGGACAACACCAAGAAAGAACCTTCAAGCCACAGGTGGTCGCCTGTCAGGGCACGTGTGCTCATGATCACTGCTTATGTTATTATTTATCTGAAAACGTATGAGCATAAATGTACAGACTCACCTAGAAGCACCACTGCAGACTTTTGATGCTGTGAAGAGTGTGTGTGTGTGTGTGTGTGTGTGTGCATGCGTGCACACTGGCCACTGCCTCTATTGCAGGACTCATGCATGCAGGCAGAGGTGAGAAATTACTGCACTTAACAAAAGGTCAAATTGATGCCAATGGCAGCCTGTCTTGGAGTGGCTGCTGCTATGATGCCAGCTATAGCTGGGGAGGCACAGCCAGTGCCACGTGTTCCATGCAGCTGGCAGGAGCCAGGAACAGGCGGAATCCCCACCCCCTTCCAAGCTGGCAGAGCAGGAGCCTCGTGCTCCCCAGGTGCAGCTACAGCCGCCCAGCCACAGCTCCGGACCCAGGCACCTCTGTGCTCTTGGGGGCTGGGAGCAGGCAGGAGCCCCACCCTCCCAGGCACAGCTGCAGCCACCTAGCCGTGACTGCAGACCAGGCATCTCTGTGCTCTCAGGGGCCCAGGAAGCACCCCTACACCCACAGGCTTAGAAGCGCCTGCTCCTGCACTCGATCTCTCCCTGCTCCTGACACCCACTTCAATCTCAGAGCAAAGTTGAGGCCGAGCCCTGATGCTGTTGCAGCCTGCTGGCTGTGCATACACTTGGGGCAGTGCTGACATGCCAGCCGCCTGCTGCCTCAGCCTCCTCCAGACTTTGGGCACCAATGAGCGTAGGAGGGAGGCCCAAGGATGGGGACTGAGGCCAGTTTGGCACTGGCCTGCAGATGCCCCTCAGCACAGTCAGCCTGGGTGCCATGGATGATGGCAGGAGGCAGACAGCCTCCTGGGCAGAAAGGGGCAGGTCCCCAGTGAAGTGCCACCTTCAAGCCAGGGATGGCCTGAAGCCTGGGGGCTGGGCTGATGGACCAGAATGGGAACTCGTGCTTTTTCCGAGCCCACCCATGGCTGCCCGTGAACAAGTCAGCACACACTTCCTCCCCTTTGAAGCCCATAAAAACCCTGGACTCAGCCAGACTCGAGGAGACGATGGATGACCTGCCTGCAGAGAGGAGCTACCTACTCCAGGGTCTCCTCTCTGCTGAGAGCTGAACATTCGTCAGGACAACCTGCCTGTGGAGAGGAGCTACCCACTGTGGGTCTCCTCTGAGCTGTTCTATTGCTCAATAAAGCTTCTGTTCACCTTGCTCACCCTCCATTTGTTTGTATACCTCATTCTTCCTGGACGCAGGACAAGAACTCGGAACCTGCCAAATGGCAGAGCTACAAGAGCTATAACAAAAACGGCTGAAACATGCCCCTTGCTTGCCACATTGCAGACAACACGAAGGAGAGAAGAGGAAAGGAGAGAAGAGCTGCAGCCCTTCAGGGAACCCAGACCTAGGAGCTCCCCAAGATAGGGCTGTGACACCCTCTCTGGGGCTTTGTAGTTCCTGGCATCTCCAAGCTTCCAATTCCCCATTGCCAACTGTGGAAGCTGCTTATAGTACACCTGGTCCAGCCACAGCCTTGCAGGGAGCTGGCACCCACGCCATGCCTGGAGCTGTCCACCTTGCTGCAGCCAGCATATGTGGCTGTGCACAGTGCATAGGCCCCACCCTCTCACACCCCTCACTGCTCTGTGCCTGGCTTGCCTGTGCCAGGTGTGATATTCGGGCCAGTAGTGTAAGCCAAGCACAGCCTGCCAGGCTGAAGGGGTGGAAGAGGCCCAGTGGGCCGAAGTAAAAACTTGGACAAAGGCACCACCAGCCACAGGAGTTTCTGGCTGGTGAAGTGACACCCCAAGGATCCCATGACATTCGTGACTGATAAAAAAAATAAAGATCAACTAGGTGTGGTCGCTCACACCTGTAATCCCAGGACTTTGGGGTGCTGAGGTGGGCAGATCACTTGAGGCCAGGAGTTCAAAACCAGCCTGCCCAACAGTGTCTACTAAAAGTACAAAAACTAGCTGGGTGTGGTGATACACTCCTATAGTCCCAGCCACTCAGGAAGCTGAGGCACAAGAATCACTTGAACCCCAGGAGGTGGAGGTTGCAGTGAGCCGAAATCACACCACTGCACTCCAACCTGGTCAAGACTCTGTCTCAAAAAAATAAAGAGAGAGAAAATAAAGAACAGAAAAATGGAAATACCCAGGAAAGTGTATTCCAAAGCACCAAACATCCTAAGCCTGATGCCTGGCCTCATGCTTTTGTAGCTCGAGTTACTTAATGGGTAGGTTTTTTGTTGTTGTTGTTGTTGTTGTTTTTTGAGACAGAGTCTCACTCTCTCACCCAGGCTGGAGTGCAGTGGTGCAGTCTTGGTTCACTGCAACGTCCATCTCCCAGGTTCAAGCGATTCTTCTGCCTCAGCCTCCTGAGAAGCTGGGATTATAGGTGCCTACCACCAAACCCGGCTAATTTTTGTATTTTTAGTAGAGATGGGGTTTCACCATGTTGGCCAGGCTGGTCTCGAACTCCTGACCTCAAGTGATCCACCTGCCTCGGCCTCCCAAAGTGCTGGGATTACAGGCATGAGCCACCGCACCCGGCCATGGGTAGGTTTCTTTTAAAATCGCATTGTCATGCCAGAATTTTCTCTCCTCGTACTTGACAGCATCTCTTAGAACCCAGAGAGCCGGTCTATTCTCTGTTCTCTCAAGCTGCCTGAATCGTAAGGACTTCTTAATTCAGCATGTTTACAATTAGCCTGTAGACCAAAGTAGTTCTGCAATTGCTGAAATTCTCTTTGCCTCTGCAATTCTCTGAAATTTCTCTTCCAGTGATCTCAGCCGATATGCATATAGATACTCTGATTTCTTTTTCATCTCATCACACAGTACTTCCTTAACTGAGACAGACAGTTCACTGCTGTTGCTGTCATCCCTCCCTCAGGAACCACACCTCTCTGAAGCCATCAGGCTCTCTCCTAGCTCAGGGCCCTTTGGAATTATGAGCTCAACCTCCGACCTCTGAAGGCCGTGCTACCCATCCCAGCCCTGCCTGGTTTCAGAGGTGGCCCTGCTGCGTGGAAGTGTCCAACTGCCTCTCAGCAGGCTACGGGCATGCATGCATCCTCGGCAAGCATTCGCCTCCCCTGTCTTCTCAGTTCCCACACCTCTACCCAAAGGAGGAATGCTCAGAACTGTGGGAAGAGCCGCCCCAGGAATGTGGCACACCAGCAGCACCAATGAGCATGGGCAGCCTGGCACACACATCGTGTCTACGGCCTGAAAGCGCTTCATGAGTGTGCTCATCCCCTTCACTGTAGACCTGGGGCAGCGAGTGCAGCATCAGCCTGGACTAGCAGAGCTACAGAATGAGACGTGGCCCTGCCTTGGAGCCATGCTGCCCAATGCCAGCCCATGGGCCCCCTGCCCTGCCAGAGCAGAAGCGCCCCTGGAGAGCCCATCCAGACAGAGATGCCCTGTTCCCCACCGGAGATGCAGACTCCGTGCTCTGGGGAGGCAGCTGGGAATGTGTTCTCACAGACTCTACTGTGCAGCTTCGGGGCGTGGCTGCCCCCACAGGCATCCCCGCGGGGTTCATAGCCACGAGGCACTAGGGTGGCTCTTGGGGCCTGGGGCTCCTTCAGGCAGGGATGGCACCAGCTTTGCCCTGAGCCCACGTTCTAGCTTTGCTAGCTTTCAGCCAGTGACTTCATGCCTCTCAGCTTGCATTTCCCTATCTATAAAAGTGGGATCAGTGTACGACCCCCCACCCCGCCAGGGCTATTCTAAGAAGTATAGAGCTCCATCTCCCGTCCCTGCGCCGGGCCTGTACAGAGGGCTCCGTACAGCGAGCTGCATTGTCAGCATTCGTGTCCGCGTCACCATCAACTCCTTGGCCATCTTGCCATTCTCTGTGGAAAGGGGCCATGGCAGCTCCAGGAGAACCTCTGGAACCTTCCCACGCACCCGGGTCTGAGGAGGGAGGGAGCTGGTGGACTGAGACGCCTCAGCCTCCCCCAACGGGGAGTTCTCTTCTGCAACACCTAGGACTGCGAGCACCGTGACCCCAGGTGACACTTCCTTAAGGCTTGGTTTGTAACTAATGGGCAGCTGGTTAGAGTCACCTTGTTGCTTTAACTGATTAACACCTAGGACTTACTTTTCCAAAAGAAAAGTTTGTATGATTTATCTAGGAAATGCAGTTTGCAGAAACATGACTTCAAGAAATAGCAGCACACGCTTTTACAGGTGTTTCTTCTCCTCAGCCAAGCTGCCGGCAGTCTCTGCGTTATTCTTAGACCAAAAGTGCCTCTGGATAATCCTCTGGGAATCCCTTTTTAAGAGTTTCTCACACATGAATCCAGATCCTCGATATAAAATTAACAGGAACATTTCTGAAATACTCTGCTTCCTCCCAAGATAGAGCAGCCAGAAGCTGATGCTGGCATCCTCAGCCCTGACTGTGTCAAGATCCAGTGGGAAAATTCACTGTCCAAGTCTCTGAAATGTGTAGTATTTTTATCTGCGTTGGATCAGACATCCCGTGTCCTTGTGAGGTGGCGCTCCCGGAACGTGGGTCTCATTCCAGTCCCCACTCTCCGAGCTGCGCACAGGCAGGGCTGGGTAAGGGACACCCACCACTCCATCTTCAAAGAGTGTTTATGTTTACGCTGGGTCAGAGAGTGTCTGCGCTGAGAATTCAACGGTGAGCAAAGGTGTATTTGCCACCGCTGAAGGTTGGCTTGGAAAGTGGAAGAAAGGCCCTGTCTTGTAGCTGTGACCTTGACCCTGTCACAGCTGCCATCCTCTCTCGACTCAGACTCCGTAGAGGGCGTGTTTGCACACCCTTGACTTCTACAGGCTGCGAGTGAGCCGGGGTCCCGGGGGTGTGCATGCTGAGAAGGGCACTGTGTCCTGGAGGTAGGCCAGGGCCCACTGAGGCTGCGGGCGGCACTTACCCTTCGGCGTGCGTCTCCAAACCTGGCCTCTGCCAGCGCCTTGCCTTCTGTGTTCACCCTTCCTGGTGCCGCGCTCTCTAAGACGATGACAGGGGCCATGCAGAAAGGACCCTCCCTGGTCCTCCTGTGCCCCTGCACCACAGGCAGGCAGGTCAGCCAGGTCACCCCCTTGAGGGACATGCCGCCCACGTTCAGAGCCTCGGCCCCCAGCCAGCAGTCAACGCTGAGTAAATATTGAGCAAGCAGGAAGTGCGCGGCTAGAGAACGCTCCCTCCCCGCCACAGGCTGTGGTCTCTGCACTAATCCAAGAGGCTCTCCTGAGCCAGGAGTGTGCCCATCTCTCAGGATTTCCAGCAGTGGGGGAAAGTTTTGTGACAACAGCTATGTGAAAGCAGGATGGTCTCATCTGATCCCAGGGGCTGCGTGAATTCACGCCACAGGCTGGATCGGTTCTCTTCCCAGAGGGGTGGGCAGAAGAGAGAGTTCGTCAGGAGCCACAGTCTCCTGTGGGTGCTTCCGTGCAGGGTGGCAGGGGTGGGTGCTGCACAGACCCCGGGCAGCTGAGCAGGACGCCTGGGGGCTCCTGAGTCACCAGCCCCAGCTCAGCAGCGCTCGTGAGCGTCTGAGCGTGTGTGGGTTTTGCTGAAGGCTCCATTTCAACTCCAGAAGTTTCTGTCTTCCCCGTCACCTCCCACTGTTTTTCCAGACATTCTGAGAAGGCACATATTAAGTTTCGAGTGGAAAAGTTTCTTTTCTCTTTTTAGACTTTTGAAGGGATCATGCGTTTCTCGGGTTTTGTGAGGTGGTTGTGTGTGTCTAGGGCAGGACGAATAGTTTAATACCAAAACAAAACAAGCTCGGAAAGAGCATGTATCACTCTTGTAATTTAAAAAATAGGAACATTGCTTAAAGACGAGTTATGGTTCCATTTCCTCCTATTTGCGTTTTCAAGGGAGGAGCAATCTGGGAAGTGCCAGTGTTACCTGAGTGAAGTCTTTAGGATGGTTTTGTTTTCCTTGGTTTTCTGTTGGCTGAATTGCAGGTACAAGGTTCCTGACTTCTAAGTGAATGATTAAAAGCTGTGAGGCAGTGCAGGGCTCCGTGCTGATGCGAGCCCGCAGGATGGGGTTCTGGCTGGCTAGAGCGCAGCCTGGGATGGGCTGGCTTTCAGGGAACTGCTTGTGCCTGCAAAATCAGTGGGCACCTGCACGGAGCAGCTGGCCCTGTCCTCCTGACACAGAGGAGGTTTTCCCGGCACCCTCAGGCCATCCTGAGGTCCTGTCGGTGGGCAAGCAGCGCGCACTCTGGCTTGCCGACAGCTGGTCTCCAGGGCTCAAGCTGGCACAAAGCTTTTTCCGTGGTAGAATGTCAGGTCCTGCAAGTGTCTGTGGCTGGAGGCTCACAGAGCCCAGGGTCTCAGCTTCACCCGCAGACAGCTACATTGAAGGGGTTGTTTGGAGCCTCGTGCTGCCTGCTAGGCTGTGTCAGCTGTGCACCACCCTGCTTCCTGGCACCCTGCTGCCAGGAGCAGCCACCCCTCCCCCCGCCAGTGCCCACTCCTCCCCCTGCCAGTGCCCACTCCTCCTGCGAGCAGCCGCCCCCTGCCCCCACCAGCGCACCCTCCCCAGGGTAGGTTTCAGCCATGTCTGTCCTGAAGATGAAGGTACCCGGTCAATGCAGCATGCCCAGCACTACCTGTACACACCCATGGGGAAGGACCACCACAGCCCCTCAGCCAGGAGGGTGTTCAGAGCAGTCTTGAGTTCCAGGCCCTGTCACGGCCCAGGCAGCAGAGCCCATTTGCCGCTGGAGAGAACCCGAGCCCCTGCCATCATTCCCTGACTCTCCTGTGCCCTGGGCAGCTTCTGTGGTCTCCTGAGGAACATGGGGGACCTCAGACTGCTAGCAGTTTTCCACCCCGTGCTCACCAGCCAGGTCCCTGACACTCCAGGAACACCACTGCCACCCGGCTCTGGAAAGAGCATGGATGGCGGATTCCTCCCAGGCCTCAACTCACAGCCTCTGATCTGAGAGCTGAGGTGTTGGGGGAATTGGACTCAAAGCCAGAGTGGTGCGGAGGCCCAGCCTCAGGCAAGGGGGAGGACGCCGAGGCTGCCCAGGAGCCGCCCCCAGCAGGGAAGGTGAGGAAAGTGGGCCGCTGTCCTCAGAGGCTTCAGGCCCTGACCCCCCAGGAGTCTTGGGCAGAACTTCCTCCCCAGATGCCCTGGTCCACACAGCCACGCCAGGCTTGCCCACCACATGCCAGTCCTGGAAGAGGAAAGAATGTCACTTGAGCTCCGGGGTTGCATTTGGGGGAGATCCAGCTGAGGCCTTCCATTGGCGTTGGCGGCTCTGCACCCAAAGGCATTTTCTGTGGCTCTGAAGCAGCTCGTGGCAGCTGCCAGCCTCACTTTGTGTGGCGGCCTCCGTGGAGCATGTCCCATCTGACCTTCACGCCCCATGCCTTTGCCTCTAGGCCACCGTGAACACCCGGCCACAGCGCATCCTGGACACCTCCTCCCTCACGCAGTCAGCCCCTGCCAGCCCCACCAACAAGGGCGTGCACATCCACCAGGCAGGGTAAGTGCCGCCCACTCAGCCTGTGGCCCTTGGTGGTGGCTGGGGTCCCACGGGCTAGGCTCTCCCTGAGCCGCCTCCTCCTCCTCCTCCTCCTTCCCCACCCTGGCTTGCTTCATCCCCTCCTCCCTCCCTAACGTGCATTCTTTCCCACTCCCTCCCCCACACCCCACCCCTGCTGGATCTGAGCTCCTGCCTTGAGCTCTTCCCCATTTTGAGGAACCCTTCCTTTGCACATGGTCGCAGCAAAAGTTGAACTAAGCCTGCTGTCTGTGGCCTTTCAGAGTCCATAAGAGGGCATCTGGATCTCTGAGTCAGAGGCCGTAAGAGGATCTAGATCTCCTAGTCAGATTCCATAAGAGGGTTTAGATCTCCGAGTCAGTGTCTGTTAAGAGGATCTAGATCCTCAGAGTCAGGATCCATTAAGAGGATGTAGGTCTCCGGGTCAGAGTCCGTAAGAGGACGTAGATCTCCGAGTCAGTGTCTGTTAATCCGAGTTAGTGTCTGTTAGGAGATCTAGATCTCAGAGTCAGGATCCATTAAGAGGATGTAGGTCTCTGGGTCAGAGTCTGTAAGAGGATCTAGATCTCCGAGTCAGTGTCTGTTAGGAGATCTAGATCTCAGAGTCAGGATCCATTAAGAGGATATAGAGCTCCGAGTCAAGAGTCCATAAGAGGATGTAGATCTCCGGGTCACAGTCTGTAAGAGGACCTAGATCTCCAGGTCAGAGTCCGCATGAGGACGTAGATCTCCGGGTCAGAGTCCGTAATGGATCTAGATCTCCGGGTCAGAGTTCCTAAGAGGGGATCCAGTTCTCTGAGTGGGCGACCAACAGGTGTTTGCACTCAGCACACAGCGCTGTTGTTTGTGACCTCACGAGTCCCGGTCCACCCAGCTCTGATCTGGGTTTGTCCTGCCCATGCATCCTCCCGGGCACTGGAGTTCAGTGAGGGACAACCCTGCCCCCTGCCAGGCGGGCAGCCAAGCAGCATGGACTCAGCACCAGCAGCTGGGGTTTGGGAGTCACAATGGCATATCGAGCAACTGAGGGCGGCCTGGGTCCTGGTGGCACCTGGGAGGGCATGGGTGGCACAGGAAGTTGTTCCATGTTGCCTCTCAAAGCTCCAGACTCTGCAGAGAATGCAGTGTGTGTTTTCCTCCCAATGCCAGGGGCTCCCCTCCGGCGTCCAGCACCAGCAGCTCCAGCCTAACCAGTGATGTGACCAAGCAGCCAGTGAGCCGGGACCTGCCTCCTGGGCGGCCGGGCGCCACAGCCCCCGGTGGGGCGCAGTACACCCCTCACTCCCACCAGTTCCCCCGGACGCGGAAGATGTTCGACAAGGGCCCAGACCAGGTACAGAGCTCCAGCTGCCTCGCCATCTGGACACTGAGCGTTGCTTCTCAATGGGGGCGTGCGGCCTCAGCCGCCAGCTGCTCATGCCACCGCGGGACAGGGCAGCACCCAGGTCTGTGGGCTGCTGTCTGCCTTTTCAGATCTGGGTGCTGGCCCTCGCTCGCGCTCCCCTCTGCCTGTACTCTGCAGGAGTGCTGCCGGGTGTGTCCCAGCCTCTGACCCTGGTTCTGGGTTCACCGTTCCTGGAGCTCCCATGTAACGAAACGGGGGCATGGAGTTCCCTAGCGCTCCCCTTCCTGGGTACACAGCACTCTGCGTCCCCTCAGGGGCAGCTGTGCCACAGAGCATTTATTCTGAATGTATTGTCTTTTCTGTGAATATCCAGGTATGCGGCTGCATAAGTAGGTACACTCTCTTTGCCTTTAAGTTGAAAAAGAAACTTTTGGAAAGAGGAACATATGCTTAGATTTGCTGGGGTTGTGAGAGCGGCATCAGGCAGCGAGTGGTCTGGAGACCTCGGCTGTCTCGTCCAGGTGTTGCTGCTTTGTCAGTTGAGGGCACCGGGGCTCAGGAAGGGCTCAGGGCGCACCCACACTCCGGCTGCCCTGGGTGCAACAGCCTGAGAGCTCAGCAGTGGAGTGGGGTCCGGGGCTCGCTTGATGACCCAGTGATTTACAAAGAAGTTGGCGGCCACCTTGCAGGTGACTTGGGCCCTGCATGGCCATGTTGGGGTAGAAGGGCCATCACAGCAGGAGTGGGCAGGTCCCCAGGGGTGCCACTCAGCCCTGGCCCACCTGGACTTTACATGCCTTGGCAGAGGAGGAGGGAGAACCACCACTGAGCCCCACGTGTAGGGTCAGCCTTCCTGCCAGGCCCTGGTGGGGACAGGAGGCCACCTCAGTCCTGGGGAGCAGCGTCGCCGGCACGTGCAGCTCCCCTACTTGCCCCTGTCCTGGCCACGGCTCTCACTGCGGAGCCAGAGCAGCTGCCCGGGGGTGGGGGGATGTGCCTCTCGCTGCACCTGCCCTGGGATGATGGGGAGCTCCCTGGGCCAAGACATGGTGTGAGAGATGCCAGCAGGCCCACCTCATGCTCATGGCATGGCACGGGAGACCCCTGGTGCTCAGCCTCACTGCATGCACACACATGACTCTGACGGCCCTGGCCGCCGCAGGTCCCATGGCAGGAAACACCCAAAGCTCAGTCCTCAGCAGCTCCACGTCCTCTTTCTCCGGTGGCCGGGAGCCCTAGCCAGCCTGCACTCCACCCAGGCTGCTTCACACGGGAGTCCCCGCTCTCAGCCTGGTGTCATAGGGCTGTTGCAGGAGCCTTCCTGGGACCAAGCGGCAGAGGCTTTTTGGGGTTGATGAACTGGTGCACACAGACCCCCATGGCACTGTCTAAACAGCCAGAGGTAGCTTGGGAGCTGTGCTGGGTTGGCCCTGGGGGACGTGGGTAGACACAGCTCACACTTCACAGCCTGGGACCCTCAGTCCCCGGCTCAGGGGTTCTCAGTCACGAGGATACGGAAGTGAGGAGAGCACAGAAGTGCCGGCCTCAGGGCAGCCCGGTGCTCCCAGCAACACCTCCGTCCCCTGCGAGAGCTCTTTCGAGCTCGGGAGTGGCATGACTGACTGGTGTTTCTTTTTCCTTCCAACCCTCCTACTCAACAAATCCTGAAGACTGCGGATGACACGGACGATGCCACTGGACACAAAAGCTTCGTCTCCGCCGCGGTGCAGACAGGGTTCTGTGACTGGAGCGCCCGCTATTTCGCCCAGCCCGTCATGAAGGTGCGTCCGGGCATGGGGTTCAGAGCCGAGTCCTGGCCAACGTGTGTCCCTCCCACCTCATTACTCAAGGCTCGGGGCTGTGGGAGCATCGCCGTTGTGGTTGTGGTTGTGGTTGCGGTTGTGGTTGTGGTTGCGGTTGCAGTTGTGGTTGTGGGGTTCACGGTTAAGATTAAGGTAGAACCGCAAAAGAAACAGACTTCATGTACCTTCCTGTGGCCAACAAAAAGAGAAAGCCTGCCTCGTCAGAGCTTGCTGCTGTGACAGGTGTCACCTCGCCGTTACTGACAAGGTCACGGTAGGCCTTCCACTCCCTAACGGTGAGGATCGCCAGAGGCCCATCCCCAGGCCACGCTTGGGTGGCTCAGAGGTTTGGGGACTATTAGACCAAGCCTCCTGCATCTGACCCCCGCACATTTGGGGTTACACCACAAGACCGTCTCTGAGACTCAACCCTCACACAGCCCTGACGAGCACCGTGTGCTGTGGATGCGGTGGCTGTGTCCCCACGGGCTGGGGCAGGGCGGCGACTCTGGGCCTCTGCGAGGGACAGGTGGGAGCTGCTTTGTCAGCACAGTCCTGGAGTTCATCTTTCTGCCGGGGTCCAGCAGGGACTCGTGTAGATTTTCTATAAATCTAAAGTGCATTCTGAGAAAACCTTCCTGTTTCCTCATACATAATTGAAAACTGAAACTCACAGCTTATTCTTGATCATATTTGTATATCAAGCTCATATCTTAGTAATCTCCGTGAATGGTATTTGGCCCCCAGGACAGCTCAACTCCTGTGTTCCTGTCCTCATAGTGGATACCGATTTCTGTTCATAAAAACACAGAATCATCAGGCAGCCCCTGAGGCAGGCAGGTTATAAAAAGCTACTGAGCCCCTTTACTGCAAAGAGAGAGGAGTTTACTTACCACTTCTCAGATGCGCCTGGATGTCAGTGTGCGGCCGCACTGAGAACATCTGGCCAGTGAGCATCTGACGCCTTCAGTAGCCATCCCCTTTGACCCGGCCATGACTCTGCTCAAATACTCTCTAGAGAAAATAATCCGAGACTTGGATGACTTCTGTGTTATTTATAAGAATGAAAATTGAGATTCACTTAAATGTCCACAGAGGGTGAATAGTTAAAAAGTTATGAAATATTTGATGAGATATTATTGGAGCTGTTGAAAAGTTAAACACGAAAACTAGTGTCCTGAGGAAGTGCTCGTGACGACATTCTTTAAATGGAAAAGCAGGCCCAGAGCCCGGATCTGCAGAACAGTCATAGCTGCAGTTCCATGTGTAGACATTGTGCACAGGATGAAGACCAGAAGAGCCCGCTCTTAACTGAGATGCGCAGATGCCGCCACCACCGCAACACTGAATCTGCACTGCTTTTGTGTGTCCTCTGCGGTTTCTACACTAAGCGTGAAGCACCTCTAGGGTCGGTGAAGGGTATCAAAGAAACAAGCCCCGGAGTTCACTGAGGCTGGTGGCATCGGTCCAGGTCAGCAAGCCTCTCGCCTACCTGCAGGTGGCGCAAGGCTGGCGTCCCCTGCAGGCAGAGGGAAGGGCCTCTTCCCATCACTAGGAGGCTTCCGGTTAGGAAGGAAAGAACAAGCGAATCCTGGAGTTTGAGACAGTGAGCGGGAGCCGCCCAAGCTCTAAGTGAGCCGGAGCTGGGAGGAGGCTGGATGCTGCGCGGGGGTGCCAGGCTGTCCTCTAGAACTGCGGCACGGTCTGTTTAAAGTAAATGGAATTTAGTCTAATATTAACAAGCTTGGTTTCCTTGATGCAGTCTCACGCTTAAGGCAGATAAGGTCAGGTGACTCAGAAACCCACATCTTCCGTTCTCCCTCTTGCTGGAATGGCAGTGGCTGTAAATTGTGCTGATTGCTTGGTATGATCATGAGAGGCTTTTCTTGAAGTCCTTGAAAAATACCTATTCTCAGTCACCTATTCTGTGAGGAAGAGGAATGGCGTAGATAATCCAAAACTCACTGCTGTTGTGGTTGTGGTGTTCACGGTGAAGGTTAAGGTAGAACCACAAAAGAAACAGACTTCATGTACCTTCCTGTCACCAGACAGAAAAAGCCTGCCTCGTTAGAGCTTGTTGTTGTGCGTGTGTGTGTCTGTGTATGTCTGTGTGGTGTGTGTCTGTGTGTGTATCTCATGTGGATGTCTGTGCTGTGTGTGTTTATCTTGTGTGTCTGTGTGTGTGTGTGTCCTTGTGTCTGTGTGGTGCATGTATCTGGTACATGTGTGTCTGTGTATCTCGTGTGTGTCTATGTGTGTGTTACTGTGCATCCCTGTGTGTATGTCTGTCTGGGTGGTGCATGTGTGTCTGTGTATCTCGTGTGTGTATCTGTGTGGTGTGTGTGTGTCTATGTATCTCACATGTGTGTCTGTGTGTGTGTATTTCTGCATGTCCCTGTGGGTGTCTCTGTGGTGTATGTGTCTGTGTATCTCCTGTGTGTTTCTGTGTCCCTGAGCGTGTGTCTGTGTATGTCTGGGTGGTGCATGTGTCTGTGTGTGTATTGTGTGTGTGTGTGCTTCTGTGTGTGTGTCTGTGTTTCTGTGTGTCCCTGTGTGTGTCTCTGTGGTGTGTCTCTGTGTGTATCTCGTGTGTGTTTCTATGTCCCTGTGTGTATGTGTGTCTGGGTGGTGCATGTGTGTCCGTGTGTGTCTGTGTGCGTGCTTTTGTGTATGTCTGTGTGTGTGTGTGTTTCTATGTGTCCCTGTGTGTGTGTATGTGTCTGTTTCTGTGTGTGTGTCTGTGTTTCTGTGTGTCCCTGTGTGTATGTGTGTTCTTCTGTGTGTCCCTGTGTGTGTGTGTCTGTATGTCCCCGTGTGTCTGTGTGTCCGTGTGTGTGTTTCTGTGTGTCCCCGTGTGTCTGTGTGTGTCTGTGTGTGTGTCTGTGTGTGTGTTTCTGTGTGTCCGTGTTTCTGTGTGTGTATGTTTCTGTGTGTCTGTGTATGTGTCTGTGTGTGTTGCTGCGTGTCCCTGTATGTGTGTCTGTGTGTGTGTGCTTCTGTGTGTCCCTGTGTGTGTGTCTATGTGTGTTTCTGTGTGTTTGTGTCTGTGTGTGTGTGTGTGTCCTTGTGTCTGTGTGGTGCATGTATCTGTGTGGTACATGTGTGTCTGTGTATCTCATGTGTGTCTGTGTGTGTTTTACTGTGCGTCCCTGTGTGTGTGTCTGTGTGTGTTTCTGTTTGTCCCTGTGTGTGTGTCTGTGTGTGTATCTGTGTGTGTCCCTGTGTGTGTATCTGTGTGTGTGTCTGTGTGTGTGTGCGTCTATTTGTTCCAGTGAGTGCAAGCCCCAAGCCGGCATCTCCTCTCCTTCTTCAGATTAACAACCTCTCCCCACCCTCATCCTCTTCCTTTTGCACACCTGAGGGTTCCCACCCGTACGGAGGGGCTGGAGGGTGTCGGCCTTGTGGTCTAGCCCTGCCGGCGGGTCCTGTAGCGTGGACCCTGCAGAGGAGATTAGTCCAGGTGTCCATGTAGCAGCTGCCGTCAGACGCGAGGTTAGTCGGGAAATGGTTGCTGAAGGAGTAAACATCGTCTTCCTCTGCCCCTGCCAAGTGTTTGAAAACAAACGCTCACTTAGTCATCACTTGAGACAGCAGGCTCTGGGTGTCGTGATGGGAAGGAGCGCCCTGCTGTGGACGGCAGCGTCTGTAGCTCCCAATGGCAACTACAGTCAGGGTTTCTTTCATATCGCAGACCTTCTCTGAACTTAGCAGAGGAAGCAGGATGTTTTATCTTGTTTCAAAAACATCGCTTTCCTCCTTTTCTAGGTGGTATTCATAAAGGTATTTGTTGGTTTCGTTAATCATCTAATGACATCTGGGTAACACACTGCGCTAGGAGCTGTTTGTATTAAGCCTGCTTCACATGTAAACTAAAAACAGCTCTAAGGCTAGGACTGAACCTCAAAAAGAACACAAGAACTGCAAACCCTAAGCTGCTTCAAGGCATATAAGAAACTAAAATAATCACCAGGTCACAAAATAATAACCAGTTTACACTAACATGCAAGTAATGATTAGTAGGATGAGCCTCCGAAGACACCGTGGTCAGGACAGTTTCTGCTGACTTTTATCAGTTCAGATTTCTTACAGCTCTATGAGACTGGGGAACTGGGCTCTGTGTGGCTCAACTTTGATTCATGAAGCAACCTCGTTTCTCCCGTGTTGGTTCACAGAGCTCATGTCTGCATTAGAAACCACAAAAGAATATTCAAAATGGTCTGTCATATGCTTCAGAAAGAAAAAGATGTATTGAATTATGTTCTGATTATGAAAGTAGTCTGACTTTTTTCTTCTCTGCCGGAAACTTTCAAAGATTGGTTCTACACAGAGCCTGGTTTCCAGGGCTGTGGGAGGTGTGGGCTCTCACACTGTTACTAGGCAGGTACTATTCCCTTTCCTTAGGGGGAAGAGGCAGTTACTGTCGGAGTTAGAAACGGCTATACTGCAAAGCCAGCGCTCCTGCTGTGAGACATGCATTCTTAAACCACTAACACACACGTCCATGTGGTGCCTCTGCCCAGAGGGCTTCATGACAGCATGATCTGTAATAGCGAAAAGTTGAAAAGAAATTACTTAGTAGGATAGTTCATTTAAAATGATGCATTCATGCGATGGAATACTATACAGCCATTAAGATTCTTAAGTTGGGTCTTTCTGTGAGGACTTGGTTGACTGTCCTGGATCTAAAAAATGAAGTAAATCGTACAAAAAGCTCGCACAAGCTCTGTGGTTCTGTAGACTGGAACAAGTATGGGAGGAAGCCTGGGCAGTCACACAGCAAGCTGGCCATACAGCGGCTCCTTCAGGGCGGGACTGGAGCCCAGCAAAGGGACTCTTCTTTCTTTCATCGTATACCTCTGGGTTATTTGAATTTTTTAGAAAGAACAGTTATTAGTTTTACAATGTAAAACAGCCTAAAATACCATTTTTAATTACAACAAGCTTTGAGAATCGGTACGTTGTCGTGAGGCGTCACGTGGGAGCCCAGTGTCTTTGCGCGCAGCCCTTAAAGCCACAGCTGGGATTCATGCCCGGCTGCTCCGCAGAGAACACGGCTCTTGTTTTGCCCTGCCGGGCATCCGCAGGCTCTAGGGTGGATGTGGAAGCTGCGCTGCCCGTCGTCAGATCTGCACAGCCGTGAAGCTGGGGTTTCTGTGCACCGCAAGGACCTCAGGCAGTGAAGGAGAGCCTTGGATCCCACAGTGCCCACGCAGGGGTTCCCTCCCACTGCTGGGATGACTCTGCACGGGCGGCTTCGCATCCCGCTTCTTGCTTATGCAGTGAGCATCCTGTCAGATTCCCACTAAAATGACGTTTGCTGTTTGGTTTGGTTTGTTTTTGTTTGTTTGTTTTTCCTTTGAGAATGGCATGGCACGCGACATACTTTACACAAACCTGCAGGCAGCAGAGCCTGAGAAGGCCCCTCGGCTCACCCCCAGATCATCCACACCCTTCAGTCTGCTGTGGGCATCACCCGCCTCGGGAGCCCAGCTGGTTCCACCCCAGCTGCAGCTTCTAAAATGGGTGCTTCTGTTCCTTCCTGGAAAGTTCAGAAGGAAAGCAAACGACAGGTCGATTCCCCTCCAGGAACACCAGAACCGAATGTGTCATTGCTTTTGGATGGAAGCTGCGTGAAGAACGCATTTGGTGGGTGGAAGTGGGAGACGTAGCATTCTCTGACCTTGTTTCCATGCGGCCACCACCAGCAGGACTCTGGTGCTCACAGCGTCTCAGGCAGTGGGACGGCTCCTCCCACAGCCGGGACAGGAACCCTGCGGTGCCACTCCGCTTGCCTTTCTCCACGCGTGGCCGTAGTGCCAGTGCCTGTGTGGTAAATTACTGCTGAGTGTTAAACAGTCAGGGGCCGGTTTTATCAGACCAGGTCAGATAGGCTTGTTTTAGAGAACACTGCAATTGCCCAGTGTTGTCTAAATTAAGTACGTGGTTATTCTAACCATGCGTTTGTAGAGTTTCATCCTGGTTCTGCTTGGTGGCAGTGTGGAGGGCCCTGTGGGCAGTTCTTTGGCCTCAAGCACGTGGGAAGCATTGCTCTGGCAAAAGCCCCAGCTTGGCTCCACCTCCGCCTGTAGACAGCTGGAAAGATCTCCACTCCCACCTCGGAAATAAGAAAAGGGCAGAGAAGCTACAAAATTCTGACTCCCCTGAACCCATCGGAGAGCTGAAGTTGCAGGGGAGTGAGCTGCCCAACAGGGAAGGGAGGAGGCTGCCTCGAAAGAGAGCCAGGCTGAGATTGCCAGTTCCCTGCAGCAGAGCAGAAGGGGCCAGTGGGGAGAAACGCTCGCCTAACATTGGCAGTGGGCTGTGCAAGGCTCATCGTGGACCCGTGGAGAATCCCGGACCCTCAGGAGCCGCAGCTGCACAGGCCCACAGACATCCACGGGCCCTCACCCAGAAGACTGAGGTGGGAATCGAGAAGAGCCCCTGAGAGGTGTGGGCCTGCAGGGACCCCACAGAACAGAATCCGCAGCTCCTGATGGAAAGGAGCAAACCCCGTCATCCCCAGAGCACAGGCAAAGAACCCACTGCAACAGAAGAACTGCAAAAGAAGACCTTCCATCTCCAGCGGGAGGGGCAGGACAGTCATTGAGAAGGCTCCGCCCCAAAACCCAGAGACGCAGGCCCCGCCTCGGTCAGAGTCTGCGCCAAGCAGAGAGCCCTTCAGACCCCTCCAGCAAGCCAGCAGGCTCCAAGCAGCCAGCACAGCAGCGAGTCCTGGCAGGCACCGGGGCACAGGGAGAGAAGCCTCCTGAGATGCAGACACACTGGGAAAGCCGAAAGCCAAAAGCCGCGGGAGGGTGTGGTGGGAACCCTGGTGAAAACGCTCCAGAAACTAGGCCCTGCCCTAAGCACGAGGTAGCATGAGAGGAATCTGAAGTTGGCATTGCGCTGACGGTCACCATAGCAACAGTCAAATCCAAGCCCTTCAGATTTTCAGTGCCTTGCTGGATTGACTGAACTCTCCAACGGTCTAGCAATAGAGGCATACCCATTTCCAGGCACGCGTGCACACACACACACATATACATATACATACATACATATATCAGGTACATATACATATGTATGTATGTATGTGCCTGGAAATGGGTATGCCTCTATTATATATATGTGTGTGTGTGTGTCTGTGTGTGTATGTATCTTTGTTTTTGCTCTTCTACCCATGAAGTCTGGAATTTATTCAAAAATCAGGAGAGGCTGGGCATGGTATCTCACACCTATAATCCCAGCACTTTGGGAGGCCAAGACAGGAGGATCACTTGAGCCTAGGAATTCAAGACCAGCCTGGCAACACAATAAGACCCCACCTTTACTAAAAAGAAGAAAGGAAAGCTATGAGATATCCACAAAATATAAGACAGACACACCCACCATCAACAGACAGAGCGACTCAAAGGCAACCCAGATGTTGGAACTAACAGAGAAGGGGTTAATTCAAGATTTTTATGACCTAAGGCGTTAATGGCAAGGGTAGGCAACATACATAAACAGGTAAGGAATTTCAGCAGAGAGATGGAGACGAAGAGAGAGTCAAGTGAATGCCCCCAGAGTCTATCTGTGACCTCAAATCGCCAAGAAAAAAAAAAAATCCGTGAATTTAGACAGGTCTATGGAAAGTACCCAGAATGAACCATGAAGATTACAGAGGGTGGAAAACATACAGGATTGCAGTTCATCTGAGAGCGTCAACATACTACGAAGCAGTCTGCCACCCACCACAGACCCAGCACAGCTCCCAGAGCAGGGCATACGCACACACACACACAGCTGCTCACATCATATGTAAGCCACTGCAAAACTTTGAAGACCTCTGGAGCAAAAAGACACGTTACTTCCAGGGAACACGGACAAGAATCACCACAGACTTCTCATTAGAAACTGTGTAAGGCAGAGATAGTGCAGTCATATCTTTATAAAGTGCTGAAAGAAACAGACTGTCAATCTAGAATTCTGTACACACAAAAATACTTTCCCAAAGGAAGGTAACCAGGCAAACGTGTCCTCCCTTGCCGCTTCTCTTCAGCACTGAGCTGGAAATGAGCGCCCAGGAAGTCAGGCAAGCAAAAGAAACAAAACATGCTATATTGGAAAGAGGAATAAAGCCATCTCTGTTCACAGATGACATGATCCTGAACACTGAAAATCATTACAAATCCAATTTAATAAAGTATCAGAACTTAAAACTCAGCGTGGCAGTGTCATAGCATGCGAGCTCATCCACACCAGCAATGAAAAGCCTAAAAATGCAATCAGGAAAACAGTTTAATTTGCAATAATAGCAAAATTAATAAAATGCTTCGGAATAAACTTAGCAAAAGAAATGTAAAACTCGTACCAAAACATTCTTGAACAATATTAAAGACACACGTATAGATCGGAAGACTTCCCATTAAGTTGGCAGAACTCCCCAAACAGCGCACAGATTAAGCACCATCCCTGGCAGCCTTCTTTGCAAAAATTGACAAGCTGATACTAAAATGTATATGGCAATATAATAATAACAGCCGAGTGTGGTGCCACGCGCCTGGGGTCCCAGCCACTCAGGAGGCTGAGGCAGAAAAATCGCTCGAACCCGGGAGGCAGAGGTTGCAGTTAGCCAAGATTGAGCCACTGCACTCCAGCCTGGGTGACAGAGTGAGAGTGTGTGAAAGAGAGAGAGAGAGAGAGCGAGGGGCAGAGGGGGAAGAAAGGGAAGAAGGAAGGAGGGAGGGAGGGAAGGAAGGAAGGAAGGAGGGAGGGAAGGAAGAAAGGAAATGGAAGTTTTCTGTCTTGTGTTGTTTGAGACGGGGTCTCATTCTGCTGCCCAGGTGGGGTGCAGTGGAGCAATCATTGCTCATTGCAACCTCGATCTCCTGGACTCAAGCGACCCTCCCACCTCTCTCTGCCTCCCCAGTAGCTGGGACTACAGGCACGCACCACCACACCCAGCTAATGTTGAAATTGTGTATAGAGATGAGGCCTCACTATGTTGCTCAGGCTGGTCTCAAACTTCTGGGCTGAAGTAGTCTTCCTCCCTCAGCCTCCCACAGTGCTGGGATTGTGGGTGTGAGCCACTGCATCTAGCCAAGAAAATGAGTTTTAACTAAAAAACTTTCAACACAGAAAACTTCTGACCCATATAGTTTCACTGACAGCTGTACCAAACCTTCAAGGAAGAAATAATACCAGTTCTGCTCCAGCTCTCACAGCAAATTAAAGAGGAGTGAACACTTCCCAACTCAGTGTGCGAAGGCAGCAGCATTCTGATGTCAAAACCAAAGACATCTCAAGATTTAAAAACTACAGAGCCGGGCACAGTGGCTCAGACCTGTAATCCCAGCACTTGGGAGGCTGAGGCGGGTGGATCCACTGAGGTCAGGAGTTTGAGATCAACCTGACCAACATGGTGAAACCCTGTCTCTACTAAAATACAAAAATTAGCTGGGCGTGGTGACGCGTGCCTGTAGTCCCAGCTTCTCAGGAGGCTGAGGCAGGAGAATCACTTGAACCTGGGAGGCGGAAGTTGCAGTGAGCCGAGATTGTGCTACTGCACTCCAGCCTGAGTGACAGAGTGAGACTCCGTCTCAAAAAAAGAATCAAAAAGAATAACTACAAACCGGCTGGGTGCGGTAGCTCACGCCTGTAATCCCAGCACTTTAGGAGGCCAAGGAGGGTGGATCACAAGGTCAAGAGATCGAGACCATCCTGGCCAACATGGTGAAACCCTGCCTCTAGTAAAATATAAAAATCAGCTGGGCTTGGTGGCATGCGCCTGTAGTCCCAGCTACTCGGGAGGCTGAGGCAGGAGAATTGCTTGAACCCAAGAGGCAGAGGTTGCAGTGAGCCGAGATCACGCTACTGTGCTCCAGCCTGGCGCCTGGTGACAGCAAGACTCCATCTCAAAAAAACAAACAAACAACTACAAACCAGTATCTTGCACAAACACAGACCTCCAAATCTTCAGCATAGTATTAACAAAGTCCAGCCAGGCACAGTAGCTTATGCCTGTAACCCCAGCACTTTAGAAGACAAAGGCAAGGAGGATCACTTGAGCCCAAGAGTTCAAGACAAGCCTGGGCAACACAGCGAGACCCTGTCTCAAAAATTTTTAAAAAAAGGCATTATACAAAAAGCAGTTGCATATTCATATGAGCAATTAGAAATACTGAAGTATAAATATTTTTTTAAATGTGCACAAGATCTGTATTCTGAAAAACAAAACACTGATGAAAAAAGTCAGAAGACCTAAGTAAATGGAGACCATGCTCCTGGTTTAGAAGACTAAATAATATTAAGATTCCAGTTCTTCCTAAGTTGATACATAGATCAATGCAACCCCAATCAAAATCCCAATAGGATTTTCCTGGTAAAAATGGACAATTTTATTCTAAAATTTATGGGGAAAAGCAAGCTAAAATCACGAGAACTATTTTGCACCAGAAAAACAAAGTTAGACAGCTCACACTGTCTCATTTCAAGACTCACTATAAAAAACAGTAATCAAGATGATGTGGGATTAATGAGGGGTTAGATGCATACATCAGTGGAACAGAATAGAGAGCCCAGAAATTGATCCACGCAAATGTGTTCAGGTGATTTTCAACAAAGGTGCAAAAACAGTTCAATTCAATGTAGAAAGGATGGTCTTTTCAACAACTGGTACTGGAGTAATTGACATCTATTTGAAAAAAAAAAAAAAAAACCTCAATCCATACCTCACACTTTATGCAACAGTTAACTGAGAGTGAATCATAGCCCTGAGTGTGAAACCTAAAACTATAAAATGTCTAGAAGGAAACAGAAAAAAAAACATATTTCTGACCTTGGGTTAGGCAATGGCTTCTTTAATAAGAGGCAAAAAGCACAAGTCAACAAAATGGTAAGTTGGGCTTCATCAAAATTAAAAACTGCTTTTTAAAGATGGTTTAGAAAATGAAAAGTCACAGACTGAAAGAAAATTATAAACACGTATCTGATAAAGATCTTGTGTCTGTTATAAAGAACACTCAAGAACAATAAAGAAATAACCCAACAAAGAAGCAATGGCAAAAGATGTGCACACACACCTCACCAGGGAAGACAGATGGGCTGTAGATAAGGACATGGAGCAACACTCATTGTTATAGATCTTAATTGCAGGCAAGTCCCGATGCCTGCAGTGAGATCCCACCACACAGCTGTTAGAATGTCTGGAATCTTAAAAGCTACCAATACCAAGTGCTGAAAAAGGACGCAGAGCATCTGAAACCCTCATGGCTACCACGACTACAAGATGCTACAGACACCTGAAAAAGTTTGTTGGTTTCTTACAAAGTTAAACATAAACCTGCTATACAACCCAACCGTTCTACTCCTGGATATTCACCAAGAGACGTGAAAACATGTTCATTGAGAAACTGTATGTGAATATTTATAGTGACTGTATTCACAGTCACTATTCATAGACACCTGGCGAAGAGAGAAACTGATACAGCCATGTAACAAAAGACTCATCAGAAAAAAAAATAAACGATTGATAAATGCAGTGGCACAGATGAATCTTCAGTATATCATGCTAACTGGAAGAAGCTGCTCAAAAGACTGCATCCTTTGCGATCCATTTATACAACATTCCAGGGAAGGCAAAACTGTATGGAACTTTCTATATCTTGATTCAGGGGTGGTCATATGACTGTCCACATTTATCAAAACTCTGCCTGTACCTAAAGAGGGTGAAATTCACTGTCATAATTTATATCTCCATCGACCTCATGTCACAGGGGAAAAAAACTGTTTTTCTCTTGTGCTGAAGTCACACGAAAGACGATATAAATGCTGTGTTTAGGAGTAAATGTGTATAGTGGCTCTGAGCTTCCATCACAGCTTCCCCTCCATCTCTAACATCTCTTGGCGATTTGTGGTAATGCAAAGGCCGTGTCCTTGGCTGTAATGTACACGGGAGGGTGGAATCGAATCAACTCCTGACTGTGGACTCAGGATGCACACCACTACCTTTTCCTCCTCCTCTGCTGCCTCTGTTCACAGAGGTGACTTGGTTGTTTAGTGGGAAGGGTACAGTTTGTTGCTACACAGTGGGGAAAATAATAAAAAGTGTCAAGGGAAAAGCAAGTAACAGGCAAATTCGCTCTCACTTCAGGTGATCAGAAGCTGTGTGAGGGAGCTCCAAGTGTAAGCGTTTAATGTGTTGGCGTCTTTTCCGTGAGTTCCTCTCCCCTTTGCCTTCACCCAAGTCTTTCTCAATCTTGATAGTCGTGTTCCTGTTTTGAATTTTATCTGCTGCACCCTGAACCTTTTTAAATTCAGAGGGATTGAAAATAAGACTCGGCCCTAGGGCCCCCAGACTCCCCGGATAAGGATTTACCCCAAAACTGCCTTAAACTGCTGCTTTCCCAGAAGTCTTCTGGGGACCCTCTGATCTTTCTTTGTCCCTGAGCCCCAAGCTTTTCTTTGCAACAGGAAGGGAGTTGTGTTTCTTTGGCTTTCAGCGGATGGCTCTGTGGGAGGCTTCAGAATCGTAGTTGGTTTCTGTCTGAGTGAAGCCAAGAGGTGTGAGAAACCAGGAGTGTCAAGATCCTCATCCTGTAACAGGAGCAGCGGCACCCGACAGCACCCCGCGGCCTCCGGTAGCTCTGTGCACAGGGAGGCTCAGCCCGCGCTGGGCCTGGGCCCTTGCTCACTGGAAAGCTGTTACTCAGCCTGAAGAGAACCCGGTGGAGAGGTGGTGACAGAGCCGATGATGAAGAGCTGCCGTCCCGGGAAGCCATCTGCAGCTCGGCCTCAGTTGCTGCCTCTGTCCTGAGTGGCGGTCACATCCTGGCTTCCCAGGGTGGGCGCCTGCATCTTCCACGGCACCTCTGCCTTCTCCTGGCCTCGCCATCCACCGGCCCCCTCCGGACTCACGCTGTGGCTCCGCTCCTGCCCGTGCTTGTCCTGGGACCCATGTGATCATAGCTGGCTGTCCTGAGACACACTTGGGGTGGTTCCAGAACTGTGTTCCCGTTCAGAAAGTCTCTTCTCTGCTCAGCAAGGGCTGTAAGGGAAGGCTGTGGGCTCTGTCCTTCAGCTCAGATTAGGGAGGGGGCAGCCCCCTACCCCTGCAGGCCACATTCCTGGGCTGGGAGAGGGCCCTTGCAGTGCCATGGCAACAGGACAGGTGCCAGTCTACCTGAGACCCCACGACTCCCGTCTCCAGGCGTCCCGCATGCCCTCCCTATTCTGGCACGGGCTCCCTCTCCACCTTGCAGTCATCAGCTTTGTCGTCTTTGGAGCTGAGACTCTGAAGCTGCCCCATGTCTGCCCCCCACATCTGGATTCCTTGCCCGAGCTCAGGCCCAGGACCTGGAATTCCCACTGGGTTCCTCTGCCTTCCTGCTCTAAAGTGCCTTTTAGACTCTTCCTCTAATTTATTCCCAGAGAAACTGGAGTCTCATTAAAGTGCAGTGTCTCTGTTCCTGCACGGCTTTGAGTCTTTCCACCACAGATTTTTTCTTATTACTGTTCCGTGTTATTGGCCATTTGTCATTTCTTTTCTAATAAGCTCAGGATTGTCATAAAGTGAAACCAGTTGTTAAGAACCCACAATCTATCCCATTTGCCATCGTGGGGTTATTTCTAAACCAAAAAAGGTGTGGAGGGAGCCGCATGACACCTTCGGGCGCTCTTGCCTCTGGGTTTGGATGTCTTTTTTGGTGTGTTTTCGCTGTCTTGTCAGTTGTGGTTTTGTGACTTTTAAGAAGAAAAGGAAGCCGAGCAGCAGAATGCTAGGAGCCACGCTGCAGCTGTACAGGAGCACAGGTTCGGAAGCGGGCTCTAGGGCTACCTGTCTGTTCTGTAATCAGAGCTGACACAAAGCACTGGAGCCTGAAACACAAAGAACGTTCTGTAAACATTTGCACGTAATAACTAGCTAGAGTGACCTCCTAAAACTCCGCATGTGGAAACCATTTTCTTCCCCAGTCACATTTCCACGCAAGGACACAAACACGGCCGTGTGTGCTAGTCCTTCATTCCACTTCTGTCGGAGAAAGCCGCTTTTTCCTTTGTCGAGGCAGAGTTGCTTTTATCCAAAAGGAAGCAGGGTTCTTATCTTGTTTATTTCATTTCTTTTATATTTTGGGCCTTCACAAGTCTTAGTTTCTTAGCAAGAAACAGACTCAGCCAGATTGACTGGCTGGCATATATGCTTAAGGAAATGCATGTGTGTGACCCCAACAAGTGGCCGCCCTCCTGCGGAAAGTCGATTAAATCCTGGCTAGTATTTGCCAAGTGTAGACCTCTCTAGACGCTGAGCGTACACGCACGCACACACAAACACACAGGGCCTGAAGCAAGGACCTTTGCTCAGGGAAGAGGGCAGCAGCATGTCCAGCGTCTGCGTGTCTCAGGTGAAAATAAACCTGGTCTTTCTGAAGCCGTCTCGTTAGCGAAGGGCACTGAAGTTCTCACGTGTTAGTTTGACCTCAGCCAGGCTTGAAGCTGGGCACCCTCCTAGCTCTTCCACCATGGGGAGCCCAGCGGCACCCCCTCTGCTGCCCAGGAAGGTCCCGCACCCTGTTGGGGCCCGGGATGGCCTCGCACGAGGCTGTCTTCCTTCTGCCTCGTAAGCTCCCTCGTCTTCCAGCCAGCTGCCTGCTTCCCTTTGGCATGAACGGGAGAACACAGGCAGTGTCTCCTAAGCACACCTGCCTCCTGGTTGCATCCTCAGTGTTCCGAGCAGCACTTTGGTGCCCCTGCCCTGCTGCTCAGCACTGACCTCAGTGCCCCCCGCTCCCTGGGGAGGCGTTTCCCAAGGCCCTGCTCCCTGTCATACACTTGTCAGCCTCTCCTACAGACTGCTCGCACAAGGGTCTCAGAGCCCCGACACTAGCGAACACAGGACTGGAGAGCACCTCTCCCAGGTCTGGGGAGGGGCCAGCATGTGTTTCGTAGCAGACATGGGACCCACCAACAGCCCTTGCATCAGGTGCGCTGGCCAGAGCAGAAGCCCACAGCCTTCAACCTTGGAGAAAGAGGCACCTTTATCCAAAAATCACTACAGCCAGCCCTCCGTGTCCACAGGTGCTACATCTACAGATTCAACCAATTTTGGATAAAAAGTTTAAATAGCAAAAATAAATTTAAAATAACAGTACAACAAAAAGCAATCCAGATTTTAAAAATACAGTATAGCAGCTATTTACACAGCCTTCACCCTGTGTCAGGTATGGTGAGGAAGCTAGCGAGGGTTCGAGTGTGAGGAGGACCGTGCTGCTCTCCACAGGGCCACACCCTTTCATTCAGGGCTGAGGTGAGGGTTCGAGTGTGGGGAAGACCGTGCTGCTCTCCGCGAGGCCACACCCTCTCATTCAGGGCTGAACCTCCCGGGTTTTGGTATCTAAGGGGTCCTGGAACCCACCCCACCACCAATACTGAGGGACGTAACTGGGTGTTTTCTGTTGTTGAAGATCCCAGAGGAGCACGATCTGGAGAGTCAGATCCGCAAGGAACGGGAGTGGCGGTTCCTGCGGAACAGCCGCGTCAGGAGGCAGGCCCAGCAAGTCATCCAGAAGGGTAAGGCGCCCACGCAGCCAGCCGGGGGCTCCCTCCAGGGCTGGGGGCTCGGGGGAGGGCCCCGTGAGCAGGCCCCGCGTGGCCCACACACAGCCTTCTCCCGCCACCCACTGTCCCACAGCAGACCCGCCCCCCTGCCTTCCCCGCAGATAAGCACTAAGGCTGGTGGAGATGACAGGCTCCTCCTCAAGGTCCTGCAGCCCATAGTCAGCGGGGAGGGGCCGGCTGGGTGTGCAGCCACGTGGGGAGGAGGGCTCTCCCAGCCCTCTGCCTCTCCCAGCCCTCAGGGTGATGAGCACAGGTAGAACTCAGCAGTGGAACATGGCACGTTGACATTTCCGGAAGGGAAGGCCTCTGAGAGTCCACGTCTCCCCACCCAGACAGGTGTCTTTGTGCAGGCCCCACTGTTGGCATGTCCTTCCCTGGGAACAGAAAGTGGCAATGCCAGGCCCTGGTTTCCTCAGGTGGTCTCCACCTTGTCCCTGGAACGGTGGCTAGCTCTGTCACCCCACACTTGAGTCATGATTTTCCCAAACCTTCTCCCAGGGTTGCCACCAGACGCCGAATGGCCCCTTCGCCTGCCTCGTTGTTGGCCCTCCTAGCTACACCCCGGGTAGAGGGCCAGGGAGCAGCCAGGAGTGGGGCCGTGTGCTGCCGCAGACAGTGGAGGGAGCTCTGGAGGAGTTCTGGGCTGCAGGCGGCCTCGGGCTCAGAGACCGTGTGGGCAGCGGGGAGGCCCTGAGAGTCAACACAGCAGTGAGGGTGTCAGGCAGCCCCACGCCAGGGACCCTGTCCTCTCCCCAGGATCCAGGACAGCACCGGGGTCCAGGCCCAGCCCTGCGCCTCCCCCACCCCGCCGAGGGTACTGAGGGCACAGAGCAGCAGTGGAGTGTCTGCACTCCTCCCCCACCCCGTGACCACGGGCTCCCACCACAGAGCCAGCTCTGGCTGGGGGACCTCAAGCTACCCCCAACCAAATTAGCCCCATCAGAAATCAGCAGCGCTGACCCCAGTCTGTGTGTTGCCTGTTCTGACCTTCCACCTCTGTCCTGTAAAATTCTGAGAATTATTATGGGTTACTTTCTAAAGCTGGGATTGATGACCTGTAAGACAGATGCCGTCCCTCCTGCTGAAGCCGAGGGCCCTGCCAGCTTTGTGCAGGCCCTGCCCGCGGGCCACAGGGCGCCGTGGGCTCGTCCTCAGGAAGTGGGCCTAGGCCCGGCTCACACCTCTGCCCTGCTGAGCACCAAAGAGAGTGCTGACTTCTGGGACCAGCAAAGTTTCTGAAGCGTGTTCCCATACAGCTCTCCCTGTAAAGGCCTGGGGTTCATCTCGCATTTACGCAGATGGTGGCTGTGGTACCAAAAGCTAATCGGGGTGGTTTGTAGCCCTCTGTGCATCTGAAGAGCTGGTGGCAGACCAGGTTTACAGCATCCCATGTTGGGGGTTTAAAGCATCCCATGTTGCGTGCTGCCTCAGCCTCCGCCGCTGAGCTGAACCCTGCAGCCAGGGCAGCTTTCTCCAGCAGAAAACACACGACCCTGCTAGCTGGGGCTTCTCCAGGTGGCAGCGACAGGAGGCTGTTTTCCTGGAGGTTGGTGGCTAGGACCCCGGCCCTCTAGCTGGGATGGCCAGCACCCGCGGGCTGCCTGCTGCCTGAGACAGGCTTGGGAGCTAAGTCTGGCTCACACAGTGCAACGTCGCCCCTGACACCCAAGGTAATGCTCTGGCCTGGAGACTGCGCTCAGAATTGAGCAGGGCGTGAAACAGAGCTGGCATTCAAGACACAAAACCAAGATTTCTAAACTAAAAAAATCCTTGTAAACCAGAGATGGGAGTTCTCTTTGTGAAAAAAGGAGATATATTGTCCAAACACATGAGGAGGCGCTGCTGAGCCAATAGAGGCGCCAGCAAATGAGGCCTCAAGACGCAGAGGACGGTGCCAGTGGGCGTGGCACCGGGAGCCACTGAGGAGTGAGGCCGCACCCTCCTCCCGGTCCTGCTGTGTGCAGAATTCAGATTCAGGCACACGTTTTTTTTTACTTGACAGCCTACTGTGTGCTGGGAAAGATGTAAGCATTGAGAAAAAGGAGAAACTAGATGCCTGGAGATGGAAGAGTCAGCCAGAGAAAGTCGGCGTCGCCCAGGAGATGGGACTGGGAAGCCCTTTGTCTTTCCGGCCCTGGCCCAGCTCGCCACCTTCTCCTGGGCAACAGTCATGGCTCTGGCTGTCACACACTGATTTTGCATATGTACAAAATGTGCGGGCCGGGTGGAGTTTCCCTTTGTCTTTCGGTGCTTAGAATTACACCCAAACTCCCTCCAAGACTCCCTGTTCGATGCCCTCTAAACACTCCCTGCAGCTGAGAGTGGAGGCACCGCTGGAGTAACACGGTGTTCTGCCGCACCGAAGCCTTCTGCTGGCCTCTGGTGTCAGTGCAGCGCCTCCTGATGTAACATGGCATTCACCTCCTTTCTGTGGTCTGGGTGCTTGCTGTTTAAGGACAGGAGCTGGGGACTGACAGTGTTGGAAACAGGGTAGCTCACCCAAGGTGCTGAGCACGCCGAGTGCCGGCGAGGCTTCAGCCCACAGACGCCGCGGCACTGGTGCACCTGGACAGTGCCAGGCAGAGGCGGATGGGCTGTCAGCTGCTGGGGCGGCAGTTGGGGGGCCGTGGCCTTGGCTGTGCTTAAGCCCAGCTCAGAGCGGCCTGCGGTGGAGTGCCCAAGTCTCGTGGCTTTGACCTTGCGCCCTGAGGGCAGGCTCCTTCTGTTTTAAGACTTTCTCTTTAGTTCAGCTAACAATAGGGTCCCTGTCCACGATCACGAAAACTTAGGCTCCTAGACACTTTGAAGGGTGAGAAGGGCAGGGTTGATTGAGTGAAAAGGAAAAGGGGAAGCAGGTCATCTCCGCGAAGCCAGAGTCTTGCTGGTGCACCTCCCGCCTCGCAGATGGAGTCCCAGGCTCTGCCCTGGATCCAGAAGTCGGGCTCCTCCCCATGCATAGGGCACGAACTTCTGTGGCTCCCCACTGTTCTCCCAGTGTGCAGGCTGGTAGGATTTCTCTGGGGACGCCTTTATACTTGGCTGTCTTACTTCCTGCCAGAGCACAAGCCCACCACTCCCCAAAAGGAAAACTTGGGGCCTGCCACGGTCCTCTGGGCTAGACCAGTTCAGCCGAGGACGTGGTTGGTAAGAGCCAGGCAACTTCACTCTGCACCACCTGGAGCTGTGTCTCCAGCTGAGGAAGGCTTGGGGGTCTCCAAGACGCCCCTCTGGTTGCCCAGAGGCCATACAGTGACTGCGGCCGAGGCCGGGAGGTAGCCCAGCTTCCGTCCTTGGTGCTGCAACAGACGATCAGGCTTATATACCCACAGACCGCCAGCCGCCCTGAACAAATCTTGGCTCAGTCACTAAGATGTGTTGGAATCCATCTTGATTCCTCTATGTTTTAGCTTCCTTTTATGGTTCCTTCTAGAACAAAGCCTTTGAAAGTCATGAGAGAGGGACTTACTTCCTAGTGCTGGTATTTGGGGACCTGGTGATTAAGTCCACTTCCCCTCTTCTGTTAAATGTGTGGTTCCTATAGTAGATCCCTCCATCAAGGAAGTTCATAGTTGCGATCTTTCTAGACTGAAGGACCCGGACTCGCTGCGATGTGAACTGCAGCGGCCGCACCTGTGTCTCCATCTCAAGTCTGTTAGGAATTAGAGCCCTATTGAGTTTTGTCCTGAAACCTTTAGCACTTTCTTCATATAATCCAGCCCAGATAAATGTATAGGAACATGAGCACTGCTGCCGAGCTTCGCCGAGCACTTCCACGAATCCAGCTTGGCATCGAGAGCTTTGGGAATTCTGAGCAAAAGCTTAGACCCTGCAGCCAGCGCCCCAGGCACTCACTCTGGGAACTCAGTGGCTGCCATCCCTGCCAAGGGCCGAGATGTGCCTGCTCCTCAGCAGGTGGTCAGCCCCTCCCTTCACTCTGCTTTTCTTCTGCTTCCTTTGTACCTCTCCAAGTCCCCAGCCAAGTCCCCAAGGTATTGATGGCAACCATGTTAAGATACATCGTGAATATTTATTGTAAAATTAGACTGGCTTACTGGGCACGGTGGCTCACGCCTGTAATCCCAGCAATTTGGGAGGCCGAGGTGGGTGGATCACCTGAGGTCAGGAGTTTGAGGCCAGCCTAGCCAACATGGTGAAACCCCATTTCTACTAATAAAAATTAGCCGTGGGTGGTGGCAGACACCTGTAATCAGCTACTCGGGAGGCTGAGGCAGGAGAATTGCTTGATCCCTGGAGGTGGAGGTTGCAGTGAGCCAAGATCATGCTACTGCACTCCAGCCTGGGGAACAAGAGGGAAACTCCATCTCAAAAACAGAAAAAAAAAAAAAAAACAGGAAAAAAAGACTGACTACTGGCTGGGTGTATGCTTGTAATCCCAACACTTAGGGAGGCCAAGGCAGGAGGATCGCTGGAGCCCAGCAGTTTGAGACTACGCTGGGCAACCTAGTGAGATCCTGTGTCAACAAAAAGTGAAAAAGTAGCCAGGTGTAGTGGCACATGCTCTAGCCCAGCCACGTGGGGAGGTGAGGCCCGAGGGTCACTGGAGCAGGAGGCGGAAGCTGCAGTGAGCCCTGATCACATCAGTGTACTCCAGCCCTGGTGACGGAACAGGACTCTGTCTTTAAAAAGTAGGAAAGGTGAGAAAGGCGCTGGCTCCTGGATCCATGCTTGTGTGTTTCTTTTGACAGGCATCACGAGATTGGACGACCAGATATTTCTGAACAGGAACCCCGGCGTTCCCTCTGTGGTGAAATTCCACCCCTTCACCCCGTGCATTGCTGTAGCCGACAAGGACAGCATCTGGTATGCACCGCGCTCATGGGGCACTACTTCCAGCTGACGGACAGCCCCAGTGACTCCCCATTCACCCCCTAGCACTGCTCCTCTCCCTTGAAAAGCAGATCAAGGCACTCACCCGGGGCCCTTAGTGCCATTTCCCAAGAAATGCCCCACTCACCTTCTCCTCGATGACTGAGCCTCACACACACACCACCCCATGCCTGGCTCTGTCCTTATCACTGAAGGACAGTCCAGAGTCCTGCCTGCAGGTCACAGGGGAGTGGCAGGGGCTCCCCGATCACGCTTGTAACAGAGGCGTGCCCAGGGGCCCCGGCCTGCTGCCCTGTCTGCAGAAGCAGGTGTGTGACAGAGAAGCAGTAGTAAGTGACACCAGGTGCCCCGAGAGAAGCGGGCTTCGTTCACAGCCAGTGTCACCCTTATGTAGTGGAGAGAGTGCCCACCTTGTGGGGGAGGTCCAGTGGGGGGCTCTTTTTATGGCTCATGAAATCCCTGTGGCTCATACCTCTGTTTTTTTCCTCTCTCTTTAAAAATTGTGGTAAAACATACGTCACGTAAGACTTGCCATTTTAACTGTTGTAAGAGTCCAGCCACTGGCATTCGGCGCATTCACACTGTTAGCAACCAGCACACCCACTGGTCTCCAGAACCTCCTCATCACACGAAACCAAAGTGTGGTCCCATCAGGCCCCAGCTCCGCACTCCTGCGTGCCCCCGACCCAGTGTTCTACTTGCCCTCGCTCTGAAGCGGCCCCCGCTAGGAGCCTCATACCAGTGGAGTCACTGGGGGTGTGGCCCCTTTTGCCTTATTGGACTCAGCATAGTGTCGTCAGGGTTCCCCCAAGCTATAGCACACGGCAGAATTTCCTTTTCATAGCTGAGTAGTATTCCACCGTGTGGATGGCCCACACTACGTCTGTCTGCTCATCTGTTCTTGGACGCGAGAGTCACTTCCACCTTTTGGCTATTGTGAATAGCGCTGCTGTGAACATTGGTGTACAAGTGTCTGTTCAAGTTCCTGCTTTCTGTTTTTTGGGGATGTGCCCAGAGTGGAACTGCTAGACCATCTGGCCATGCTCTGTTTAATTTTCCACAGGGCTGTGCCCGCGTCCCTTCCAACGGGAGAGCACGTGGGCTCCAGTTCCCCAGTCCTTACCAGCGCTGTTACTCTCTGTTCGTTTGGACGCAGGGTCTCACTTTGTTGTCCGGCTGGTCGTGAGCTCCCAGGTTCCCACAGTTCCCCTGCCTCAGCCTCCAGAGTAGCTGGGATGGCAGGTGCGGGCCCGTGCACGGCTGTGGTGTGTGGTTTTATAGCCGCCATCGCCCTGGGTCACAGGCAGTATCTCACTGTCACTGGGTTTGCAGTCTCCTAATGACTTTTCTTATTCCTCTTGTATTCCCTGAAGCTTTTGGGACTGGGAGAAAGGGGAGAAGCTGGATTACTTCCACAATGGGAACCCTCGGTACACAAGGGTCACTGCCATGGAATATCTGAATGGCCAGGACTGCTCGCTTCTGCTGACGGCCACAGGTGAGCGGGGTTTGCGCAGCCGGGATCAGAGCCCAGAGTCTGGGGGAGTGGCAGGGGAGGAGGACATGCGACCCCGAGACGCATTTGCACGTCTGTCTTACAGAGAGCCCTGCTCATGTGTGAGGGCCACTGTCATCCAGAATGGGGTGGTTTGTGGGGGGAAGTGCTTCAACAGCAGAGGCAGAAAAGCAAAGAGGACCCCGACCTTCGGGTTCTAGGGACCTGTCTTTTCATCTCGGTCCTCTGGCCCTTCCAGCACCAGGAAGAGCCTCTGTCCTTAAACCCCTGTGGGAGACCGGATGGGTCCCATGTGACACCCAAGAACCAGGGAGGGGTATCCCAAGCCCCAGTGCGTGCCGGGTTCTCCCCAGCCAGGGTCTCCTGGCATCGCTGGCTCATTTGCCAGTGGCTGTGCCCACCGGGCGCTGGCACCCACCTCCTCAGGTCCCGTCCTACATCCGAAAGGATGTCCTGGACTCATGGTTGCTGAGCAGTGGTTCATTGCCGTCGTGGGTCTCACTCTGGTTTTGGTTTTCTTGGGGTTTTGGGGGGTTTTTTTGGAGGGGAGTGGAAATGTCTTAGTTTGACCTTCAGTTTGGAACAATGGTTTCCACATCGGTTCCCCCATGTTTGACAGCCGTTCTCCTTTAGCACTTTGAAAACCTGCTTCCATTGCCTCGTGGATGAGAAGTCACTGTCAGTCAAACTGCACTTACTGTAGAAATTAGAGCACGCTGGGCTGGGAGGCGGGGGGAGAGGAGAGCATGGGTGAGGAAAGCGAAGGCAAACACCTGGATCCCACCCAGCGTGTCCCCTGTCGGGTCGGCTGTCCCCAGCCTGTGGACTCCTGAGCCTCTGTGAGTGTCGAGTTGGTTGTGCTGGCGAGTGCACAGCCCTCTCTCGACGCCGTTGCGGGCTCCTGGTGAGGGGTGTAGCCGTGGGGACTTGCCCTGGTGCAGCCCCTCCTCCGACCAGTGCCACCTCAAGACCAGGTAGCATTGACCCATGTCAAAAGCCTGTCCTCCTCCCTGTAGCTGTCAGACGTGACCGGGAAGAGATGCATAGCAGCAGGGACAGGGACCAGCCAGGCTCAGCCCAGGTTCCAGAGAGGCCCGCTGTGGGCATCTCCGAGCACCAGTCGGGGAGGGCAGGTCCTTGGCTGAGAGAGCAAGCACTGGAGAGGGGCCGGGGTCCTTTACAGAGCAGGCTCCGGACAGCAGTGGAAGGGCTCCAGCTCCAGACCCGGGAACGTTCAGTCTGCGGGATGGAGAGCAGGAAAGGCAGGCAGGTGGAGGCGAGGCCATCGACCATGAGGGCAAGCAGCTGGGGCTTGAAGGGCACCTGGGGGCCATGCAGGAGCGGCTGGCGAAGCCAGGGGGTGGATTCCCAGAAGGCTCAGAGGACCTACATGCTTGCCCCACACCTGCCGTCTGCTGGAGGACACAGAGGGCCATTTACCCCATTCTAAGCCCTAAGAGCAGGACAGTGCGTCCCTGCCCGTGTCTTAGGCAGAGTCCGGACGTCTATGTTGTCTTTTCCGATCAAGGCTGCTTTCTCTGTGGAGCACAGAGAGGAACGGGGAGGAGGGAACGAGGGTCCCGTGTGTGTCCTCTGTGAAGCTGGCCTTTCGTCCTGCTCCCTGGCACAGGCTGGCTCACCAGAGGGTAAAACGCAGCCCGCCCACCCCACTGTGCTTCACCCACCTTCCTCCCCTCCAGGGAACACCATGGCCCCAAGCTGGAGGGAGGAAGGGGCAGCCTCGGGTCCCAGAGCAGTCAGATCTCACTCAGAGTGGAGCTCGGTGGCCAGGATGGGACAGGATTGTGGTCTCCCACCCCGCAGGCCACAGCTCCTCCCACTGGCTCTCCCAGATATGTCTCTCAGGGCAGAGTCCAGTGGGCGGGCACCCAGAGATCTGGAACCATGGTGCAAGTCAGGCTGCCCACCCGGGTCACTGCAGCAGATCCGCCGGACAGGGCTCTTACTGCCACACAGAGCACAGGCCAGGCCAGCGGGGGGCCGGTTCACTCCTTCCCTCTCTCCCTCCCCAGATGATGGTGCCATCAGGGTCTGGAAGAATTTTGCTGATTTGGAAAAGAACCCGGAGATGGTGACCGCGTGGCAGGGACTCTCCGACATGCTGCCTACGACGCGAGGTGGGTCCAGCCAGCTCCTCCTACAGCAGAAGGTTCTCCCGGGGCTGCGGTCATGCTCCAATTCCACAGCCCCTCCAGGGCTGTCTCTACACAGCTCCAATTCCACGGCCCCTCCAGGGCTGTCTCTACACAGCTCCAATTCCACGGCCCCTCCAGGGCTGTCTCTACACAGCTCCAATTCCACTGCCCCTCCAGGGCTGTCTCTACACAGGCTGCTCCCCCTCAGAGTCCCCGAAATCCCAAAGCAGCAGTCCCCCGCCGATGTCCCCGAAAGTCCGTGAGCCCCAGGCCCCTGATTGCACTGCCTGGCCGAGTCCCAGCCCTGGGCAAGGTCAGCCACCTGCAGGTGCCCCGTCCCCGACCTTCAGCCTGGGCTTGCAGACCTGCTGCTTGGGACAGTGTCCCTGCTGGCAGGGCCTGAAGGGCCTGCGTCACGCGCTCTCTGGCCCCAAATGTAACTCCTCCTTAGGAGTGGGTGCACATGGCCACCTGGGGCCTTGTGCTCGCCGGCCTGCCCAGGCTGGTGGAACAGAGCAGCTGCAGCGCTGTCTCGGCGCACAGCTCTGTGTGTTGCCTGCGCCACTGCATGGCCTGGGCAAGGGATGAGGCGTGAGATGCGAGGGGTGAGGCACAGGCCCGCAGGTCCTTCTGGAAGGACTCAGGCAGGGCTTAGGAGGCTCACGGGGTCTGGATTTCCAGAAGCCCCTCTGCAGCGCCAGGCATTCGCCTCCAGGAGTCATCACCCTTCAGCGAATCCTGCAGCCCTTGGCGATGCTAAGAGTGAACGTGTGACCCCTCTGGCCCCCACTGCCAGCCCCCTCTGCCAGTGTGTGATTTCTGTGTCTTCGTCTGTGGCCTGTGGATTTGGCCTTACACCTCGTGGTCGGCTGTCTGTGCAGGGCCTGCACTGGCTCTGCCCTTCTGTTCGAGCACCTGCCCCGGGAGATGCGGCCCTCACATGCCTCAGGGGCCTCATGGGGGCAGCTCCAGGGTGGACATTCCTCAAATGCTGGATGTTTTTTAAATGTAGCCATGTTCTTAAGTTTCATCAAGCGAAAAGCATCACGCCCAGTGCTCCACGGAGGCCCCTTTCCTGTTGCCTCTGACCTGCTCTCCAGGCTCTGCTTGCCCTGTGGGGTGACCCTCCTCTGGGGTGTGACAGTTTCCCTAGGACAGGGCAGGAGAGGTGAGCCCCAGCCCGCGGCCCTGGTCCAGGAGGGGCCCGGGAGACAGCTGGGTGGCCGGCCTGGGGGGTCAGGCCACTCGCCAGCCATCATGTGCATCTCCAAAAGACCAGTTTTGGTGACACTGTCATTTGCTAGAGAGGAAAGGTCAGTGATGGACAGCCCTTCCAGTCCGTTTCCCAGGTGTCATCAGAGGCAGCGGCACCATGGGGCGAGCTAGGCTTCGGCACGGGCGCGCCTGGCTGTCCTGCCTCTGCCCTGGGCTTTCTCCAGTTTGCTTTTGTGAGAATTTTCCGCCCGGTCCAAGGCTCGGACCTGCCAGCAATGCAGTGCTGGAAGGACACACCTGTGGCTGGCGCCAGGGTCCCCAGGACCCCCCGGAAGCATCCACACGTCCATGCCCAGGCCACGTGCAGGAGGCGAGACTTGCTGCCTGTGCCGCCCCATGGGCTCGGTCTCTCTGGCTCAGGACGGCGGGGCCTGGCTTACGCATCAGGGAACAGTGCCGAGGAGGGACATGGCCTTCTTGGCCCAGACCCCCTAGTGCTGCCTTCAGAGCAGGAGCCTGTGCTGTGCTTCAGGGGTCTTGGGGACAGAAAATGAGGCTCTCAACTCGGGGGAAGGCAGCAGAGGAGTCTTGCTGGGTGTGAGAGCTCCAGGCCCCAGGCCCGGAAGGTTGTGTCAGCTGTGGGCTGAGGCCACCAGGCACAGGTTGTGCCTCCAGGCAGGATGGCACTGGGCACTGGTGGCACAGGACGTGGGAAACCTGGGCATGGGCAGCAGGCAGGTGCGTCACTGCGGCTGTGGCTTTGCTATGTGTCCAGGACTGGTTCAAATCAGTTCACTTGGTGTCACAGAATCTGAACTATAAAGGGACCTGGGGATCACCTGACTACACCCCTTGACACCAGAGGCCTAAGGTCGGGCTGTGGCATGTCCCCCACGCTGGCGTGTCACTGCCCTACCTGGGTACCTCAGCCTGCATGCTGGAGACAGGGCCTTTACAGAGGTGATTAAGGTCAAACAAAGCCACCAGGGTGGCCCTAACCCAGTGCGCCTGTGTCCTTATAAGAAGAGGCCTCCAGGACACAGATACACGTGCAGGGATGGGATGTGAGTGGCGAGTGGCTCCTGGGGCACTGGCTTAGCATCACCCAAGGAGGTCATGGTGTCACAGAGGGCCTGGGTCCCAGCAGGAGAGCTGGGCCATCCATCTCACTGGCCCAAGGGCAATTGTCATTGATTGGAATAATACTACATGAATCCAGAGCCATGAATGCTGACCGCAGCATGGCCACTACCCCTCCTGAGAGGTCACCGTCACTGGGACCCAGTGTTCGCATTTGATAGATTAATAGTATGAGCAGTTGGCTAACCTCCACAACGTTACATCTAAGGGAATAAAGGACTCACATGAATGGCTAAGGACCAGACAGAAATGGCACTCTCCGTCTTCATCGGGTGCTCCCTGAGGACCCACTGTGCATCTGACCTGGTCACCGCGGGGATCTGTGGAGCTACAGAGGTTTCATCTTCCCCAAGAACTGAGGGGCTCGGACCCTCCGCCAGCTTCTGCTGCAGGAGCCCCAAGACGTGGCCTCTGCTCACCCCAGCACCCACTCGCCTCTCCTGGACTCCGTTCCCCAGTCAGGGTACCCCCACACTCCAGGCTCCTGCCTTGGCCTCCCAAAGTGCTGGGGTGACTGGCATGAGCCACCGTGCCTAGCCTGTGCATTTTCAAAGTTGTGCAGCCACCATCTTTAGTTCAGAAGATCCTCGCCACCCCAGAAGGCAGCCTGCTGCGCGTTAAAGCAGTTTCTTCCCATAGGTTCTTATTATTTTGAGACAGTACTCGCTCTGTCACCCAGGCTGGAATGTGGTGGCACCGTCACAGCTCGCTGAAGTCTTGACCTCTCAGGACTCAGGCAATACCCCCACCTCAGCCTCCTGAGTAGCTGGGACCGCAGGCCCTCCCCACCATGCACAGCTCCCATAGGTTCCTGGCTTAAACAGAGTGGAACCCGGGAAATGTCTGCAGCTAAGCCATCTGTGCTTGTATATCTGCCACCAGGTCTCAGAGTGGGCCTCCTGGCACAGTCTCGGGATGCTTGTGCCTCCAGGCAGGACAGCACTGGGCGCTGGTAGAAGGAGCCACTAAAAGGGATGCAGCAGGAATCCCGGGCGGTGTCCTTCTCGGTGACCCAGACGCCGCTTCCCAGGAGCATGTCTGGGGTGGGCAGCAAGTGTCCTTTGTGGTTAATTTAGGTAACAGCACAGTACGAGGGAGAGGGGAGCCCCAATTCTGTGTGTTCAGCCTGTCAGCTGCGTGGCTGCTGCAGGAGCTCAGCTCTCCTGGGCAGAAACAGGGAAGCAGGTGCCCTCTGCCCGGTCATACAGTCCCTCACTGTGGTCACGAGGCCTCTAACTAGCGGAGCAGGGCTGCAAGGTTAGAGCCTGGGACCCACCAGGGCCATCTGCTTCTGACCTGCTGGGACATTTCCCCTGCTGGGGTCAGGGGCATCGCTGTAGAGGGACTATTCTTCTTTCTGCGTTTGTTTTTGTTTCTGTTCGTTTTTGGTTTTGAGATGGCGTCTTGCTCTCACTGCAGCCTCAACCACCTGGGTTCAAGCGATCATCCCACCTCAGCCTCCCAAGTAGCTGGAACATAGGCGCACACCACTACACCAGCTACTTTTAGTATTTGTAGAGACAAGATCTTGCTATGTTGCCCAGGCTGGTCTCGAACTCCTAGGCTCAAGCAACCCTCTTGTCTCAGCCTCCCAAAGTGCTGGGATTACAGGTACAAACACATCTGGCCTGGGACTGCATTTCAAAAATAAAGAATGTATGTATGCCAGCAATTAACTACTAGAAAATATAAAATATCACTGGCTGCGCATGGTGGTTCAGGCCTATAATCCCAGCACTTTAGGAGGCTGAAGCAGACAGATCACCTGAGGTCAAGAGTTCAAGACCAGCTTGACCAACATGGTGAAACCCCATCTCTACTGAAAATACAAAAATTAGCTGGACGTGGTGGCAGGCGCCTGTAATCCCAGTTACCTGGGAGGCTGAGGTAGGAGGATCACTTGAACCCAGGAGGTGGAGGTTGCAGTGAGCCAAGATCACACCACTGCACTCCAGCCTGGGTGACAGAGTGAGACTCCATCTCAAAAAAAAAAAAAAAGGAAAAAGAAATCATGGACAACAGCAATAAAAACTTCAAGATACCTAGGAATGAATCCAACAAATTCTTCTTCACAGAGCAAAGCATAAACTCTAATTGAAGGCTATAAAAGGCATATGCGGTGTTGATGGCACCATAGCCATGGATGAAAAGACTCACCATTGTGGAGATTGGCAGTTCTCAAATTAATCTGTGGATTTATTAATACACTTTCATTATATTCCCAGGAGATACTTTTATGAAATGCAGAACAGCTGAGACAGTATTAAAGAGGCACAGACGGCATTATGAAGCTGCAGTCATGGGGCAGCCAGGCCCGGACGCACCAGGGCCCTCAGCACAGCAGTGAGCCCAGAAAGGCTGAATGTGGCAGGGTGCCTTTGCACACTGAGGGAGGAGCCATGTTGCTAAATGGTGTTGGACAGCTGGTGCCACATAGAGAAAGATGCAGTGATACCCCTACCTCACACCATGCACAAAACACATCACAGCGAGAGACCTAACCTATAAAAGCCTTTAGGAGAAAAACCAAGAGGAAATCTTCATAACAGTGAGGAACAAAATGACAGCTTGAACAGGAGACCGAGGGTAAAGACGGCGATAGGTTTGACTGCACATTTCTTTGTGACCACAAGAAAAACATCACGGCTGTAATGTAAGTGGCAGGATAAGAAAGGATATTTGCAGTATCTGCAAGTTACAGAATATATATAAAAACACATGCGACTGTGCAAACACCACAGGTCAGTAAGGATTTGGGGACACTGGCTTGTGTGTGTTCTGCCAAAAGTATAGATGGCCACCCATTCGGAGAATGAAATGGCCTCCCCCAGGGAAATCGGAGGTGTGCAGGGTGCATGACCAGCAGTTCCGTTTCTAGGCACTTCCTTCTCCGCCCACAAGGACACGTGAAGGTGTTGACTGTGACATGGTTCACAAAGCCAGGGACAGCTCAAATGGCGGGGTTAGTTGTGCAACTGAAGGTAGCACGAGATTAAGTGAGTTAACCAGAGCTGTGTCTCAGGCCAGATAAATCCTCAAAGCCTAACATTAAAGAAGCAGGTTGTGGCTGGGTGCGATGGCTCACGCCTGTAATCCCAGCACTTTGGGAGGCTGAGGCAAGTGGATCACCAGAGGCCAGGAGTTCGAGACCTGCTTGGCCAACCTGGTGAAACCCTATCTACTAAAAATACAAAAATTAGTTGGGCGTGGTGGCGGGCACCTGTAACCTCAGCTACTTGGGAGGCCGAGGCAGGACAATCACTTGAACCCGGAAGGCGGAGGTTGCAGTGAGCCGAGATTATACCACTGCACTCCAGCCTCGGTGACAGAGCGAGACTCCATCTCAAAAAAAAAAAGAACCAAGTTGCTAGAAAATAGGCCCCATTTTGACATAGAAGCACATTTTTGAACGTGGAAGGCCTGCTGCGGTGTTGACGGGTGTGCCCAAGCAGGAGGACCTCAGCAGCCCTGGGGAGGTGCCCTCAGCCTGAGGGACAGGTCTCCGGGCAGGGGCAGGGGGTGCTGTCACTGTGTCTAAAGTTACGCTTCTCTAGGAGGAAAAAAAAAAAAAAGCAAACGGTGGTAAAATGTTAGCAGCGTTAGAGCTGAGTGGTGGGTACAGGGATTACGATGGTGTTCTTTTCTGTATGCTTAAAATATTTATCATTGCACTTTTAGAAGTGAATCTGGTTTTAAGTAGAGGCTGTCATGTGAGGTGGGCATTGCTCTGCTGTCTGATCCCAGCACAGAAGGTAGCCCGTGCCCGTTCTCTCTGGCCATCCCTTGCTGACGCCGGTCATCGGGAGTCAGCCCCTTGTTGTCCGGAGGCTGCCAGTCCGTAGCCCATGCCAAGCTCCTGTTTATCTCAGAACTGGCTTCCTCTAGCTTTGACAGGGCCAGGCAGAGGACCCTCATCTTCAAGCACTGACTGCCTTCCTAAGGTCACCCAAACCTGCCCGTTCTGCCCAGGGTCCGGATGGTAGGCATCTGGACAGGTGTTGCTGGGAAGGCCCTGTTCCCTCTGACAGATGACTGGGGTGGAGTTGAGTTGGGAAGACTCGGAGTTCCAGCTCAGAATTTGGCCCCATCCTGGACATGGGGCACACCAGGACCCCCCATGGGAGCTCATGAGGGATGTGGGCCTGCCAGCTGGGCTTGGTGATGGCAAGTGTTCTTGGAGCCTCTAGCCAAGTGGCTGCCCATGGCGGGGCCCCCAAGCCTGCCCGAGGTGAGGCCCACGGGGTGACCCATGTCCCACTGTGTCTCTCCAGGAGCTGGGATGGTGGTGGACTGGGAGCAGGAGACCGGCCTCCTCATGAGCTCGGGGGACGTGCGGATCGTCCGGATCTGGGACACAGACCGGGAGATGAAGGTGCAGGTAACCATGTGGATCCCCCCAAGCCCCGGGCCTGTGGTGCAGCGTGTGCAGGGCTGGTCCTCACCACAGAGCCCAGCACAGTGTGCGGTGAAGCCCGGCCATCCTAGGGGCGGAGGCAGGGCCTGGAAGGACAGTGCTTCAGTACTGGGAGGGGATGTGGGCTCCCTGAGGCCCCTGGGTGCAGGTGAACCGACACTCAGCCTGCGCTGCAGTGCGGCTCAGCCTATGACAGCTCTGAGTGTTTTCAAATAGTGTCTTATCTGTGCAAATCAGGGACCATCAGAAATTGGTAAGGTGAGAAATTGTAAATTAGAATGATTATTTGTGGGTTTTCTGTTTTTCGTTTTTTGGTTTTTTTTTAGTTGGGGTCTCACTCTGTCACCCTGTGTCACTCAGGCTAGAGTGCAGTGGTGTCATCACAGCTCATTGCAGCCTCTACCACCTGGCCCAAGTGATCCTCCCACCTCAGCCTGCCAAGTAGCTGGGACTAATTTTTTTAACTTTTTGTAGAGACGGGGATCTCAGTATTCACCCAGACTGGTCTCGAACTCCTGGCCTCCGGCAGTCCTCCTGCCTTGGACTCCCAAAGCACTGGGATTACAGGCGTGAGCCACTACACCCAGCCTCTGTGCTTCTTAAAGCATCTGTTGTTTTCAGTTTCGGTAAAAAGGAGTACACTGGTTTTGCCTGAGACAGCCTGGAAGAGTGACAGAGGCCTGCAGTTGCACCCAGCAGAAAAGAGATCAACCTACCTCGATTTTGGAGCAGAGCAAGACCACAGATACTATGAGGGCAGCACCTGAGGTGGCTTTAGGGCCAGGATTTCCTTCCCCCAGGTCCCCGGGGAGAGGTGTGGAGCAGAGGCCTCTCTCCTGGGCCGTTTGGTGTCAGGAGGGATGACTCAGCCCTGCCATCAAGGGTGATGTGGAGCAGGCCCAGCAGCGAGGAGCCTGGGCACCCTCACTCAGCTGCTCGAAGCCACCATGGTTGCTCTGGGCAGCAGCAGCCTGAGAACCCGGCCCAGGCTCCTCCCTGGGGGCAGCCTCCCTTCTAACCTGAGCTCAGATCCCGCAAGGCACCAGCAGCCATAATGGCACCCCTCTGGTGGGGTCCTGCACCTGTCTGGAGCCAAGGCCCTCAGGGCATGGTGTGGACACCGTGACCCCAGGGTCTGGTCACCAGTTGGGGTTGAGACTCTGGTGCCCGTCTTCATGGGACCCTGCGGGCCGCTGTTCCTGCAGAGGTGCGTGGAGGCGCTGAGCGTGACGGGTGCTCCCAGAGCCGTGCCCCGTGCCTGCGCCCAGGTGTCCTCGGAGTGCGCAACCCAGCACCACCCACTGTACGTGGAAAGCGCTGTCCCTCTCATGGCCCCTCCCAGGTGCCATCGCCCCCGCCCCCGCTTCTCCAGCACTTAACAGCCCCGAGGGAGCCGGACAACTCTCCTGGACTTGTCCTGAAGCTCATTAGAAGTTCTGAGAGATCACTAGTGAGGAGTCCTTGCCAAAATGTGCTTCGCTTTCGTTTTTAGGAGACAGAGAGAGGTTGAAAGTTTAATTGGCACTGATAGCCAGTCTTTCCCAGAGGTGTTTGCAGGCCGCCGCTCAGGGTGGCTGGGCTCTGCCTGGCTGCTGGGGGCCCAGATGCCTCCAGCTGTCCCTCGAGGGCCCAGGGAAAGGGAGTGACTGAGTGCCCTGCCAGCCCCTGCCTCTCCCTGTGACTCCGGGCTCCCCCGGCCTTCCATGCTTCCCTGGATAGAGAGAAGGCCCCTGCAGCCAGGGAAGGGGATCCCCACAGCTGTGGCGGCATCAGGCGGGGTCCCAGCGCTGCGGGACAGCAGGAAGGGCAGCTTGGTGCCTCGGGCTTCACCAGGCTCTCTCTCTTGTCTGGCCCTAGGACATCCCCACGGGCGCAGACAGCTGCGTGACAAGTCTGTCCTGTGATTCACACCGCTCACTCATCGTGGCTGGCCTGGGTGACGGCTCCATCCGTGTCTACGACAGAAGGATGGCACTCAGCGAATGGTACTGTGGCCCCGCGCTCTCCCTCCCCACTGCTGTCAGGGCGCCTTCAAGGTGGTCGAGGCCACTTGGCTGCCGGGCGGCTGGGTCCAGGTTTCTCAGTGAGATGTAAAGCTTCCCTGGGAGCCCACGATAGAGCATTTAGGCCAGTGATGCTGGCTTCCCAGAGCTGCCAGGCCCATGCCACAGAGGCCCATCCCACAGCCTGTGGAGGAGCACGGGCACAGGCCGTGTGGGATGAGCCAGTGGACTGGAGGCAGAGGCTGTCGGGGTGAGGCAAGGCCCAGCCAGGCACCTGCCACCTCTGAGCTTATCTGAGCAGAATACGGCCACTGCCTGCCACCTCCCAGGTCACAGAGCAAATGTCCAGGGAGGAGTGTCTGAGGGCACACACATGCACACAGCAGCCCTGGGCACTGCCTCTCAGCGGAGCACCCCTGTGGGCAGGCGCTGTTGCTGTCCCGAGTCTGGCAGAAAACTGTCATGGCCCATGCTGCTCGTACCGGAGAAGTAAATTCCATCCGGCACAGAGCGAGGGTTCCAAGAAGGTCCCTGTGCCCCGGCTTCATCAGTTTTAGGTCTGGGATCCTCATTCCTGACCTCCAGTCTGCACAGATGGGGGAGACACAGTGAGGAGTTTTGGGGGAAGCAAAGCAAAGGGTGCGCAGGGCATGGGAGCACTGCGATGGCCACCGTCTCCGTGGCCTGATGGTGACCTAGGGTCCAGCCCTGAGCCGGCCCGGGGAGGACACAGGGGGTCTCTGCAGGAGCAGGTCACCCGGAAGGGGTGTGACCTGTTTGGGCCCTAGCCCCTCATGGGGGCGGATGGGAGGGAGGACGGGCAAGGGCGGGCGGACCCCATGGCACAGGCAGACCCGGGCAGCTCCCAGTGGGAGCCCTGGTTCCTGGACTCAGGGCCATGCGCCTAGTCAGCGAAACCTGTCCAGTTGTCCCCAGAGCTCTGGAGGGTGGGGATGTTCTCCGGGGCAGCCCCCCGCTGAGCATGCCGGCTTCCCTGCAGCCGCGTCATGACGTACCGGGAGCACACGGCCTGGGTGGTGAAGGCCTCCCTGCAGAAGCGTCCCGACGGCCACATCGTGAGTGTGAGGTAGGAGCCCCAAAAGCTCGCAGCCGCTCTGCTGTGAAAACATCATTTTCCTTCCATTTACAATATGTCCTTGGTATTTAAACAGCTGGAAGGGGATGGCATTTCGGGCAGTAATTAACTCCTGTCCTGGGACTGGCCAGAAAGGTCAGGCACAGCCCGAGGGGGCCCAGGGGCCACGGCTGCTCCAAGCCGGGGGGACACCTCGCCTGCAGCCACCTCAGGAACTTTCCTGGGCTGCTGACTGCAGAGGGTGCGGCGGGAGTTGGGCAGCTGCTCTCCCTCCACGGGCAGGGACGTCGGGCAGCGGGGGTGGTGGGGCAGCAGGGTTGGCGGGGCTGGCGGGGGTGGTGAGGGTGGCGGGATGGTGGGGGGCGGCGCACCTCCCAGGCATGTGGCTGTAAATTCAGTTCTGCTGCTCAGTAAATACAGCACTGAGCAGTGAATATTTATTTGCCTATTAAGGAGAGAGAAAAATGTGATTGATGATCACAAAGCCAGCATTTCTTCAAAGAGATGCTCTTTTCCCCCTTGTTTGTGATATGAAAACCAAACATAACTCTTGGGATGGACGCCTGCTGGGGGTGGAAGGCAGGAAGCCACGGAGAGTCAGAAGGGCCGGGCCATCCCTCAGGCCACACACCCACCATCCAGGCTCCATCTCCGGGGACTGCAGGCCCCAGTTGCGTGAAATCTGCTCTCTGTGGCTCACAGCCTCCTCCTGCGTCTGTGCTCATGGCCGTATCTCCAGGCCAGAGAGCTCCGGGCCTTTTCTGGCTCTGGGGGAGCAGGGTAGGCAGCCCTGGCCCTGAGGCCAGTGTGGGTGCGTGTCTGGGCCCCACCTGAGCAGCCCTTACTGGGGGTGCTGAGAGTCCAGGCAGCTTTTTCCCTGAGCCACATGTGTGCAAACAGGCATGCAACCCCACACACCCAGGTTCACAGTCCCCCTGGCCAGGCCCCTCCTGGGGCCTCCAGAAGGAGGTGTCACCGTGACCCTCTCTCGGCAGCGTGAACGGAGATGTGCGCATCTTTGATCCTCGGATGCCCGAGTCTGTGAACGTGCTTCAGATCGTGAAGGGGCTGACGGCCCTGGACATCCACCCCCAGGCAGACCTGATTGCGTGGTAGGCGCCGCCCACTTCCCCAGCCTCCCCTACACCCGCCTCGGGCCTCTGTGCAAACAGCAGGTGCTCGTGTTCCTGCCCCCACACAGCCTGTTGAGGGAGGGCAGGGGCGATTTCACCACTGTCAGGAAATACAAACACAAGGTCTCTCCTTGCCGTATCCTCCCACCCAGGACAAACTCCCAGGGCCCTGCCAGGCCCGAGTCCTCAGTGAGAGGGACCAGAGGGTCACCCTGCCCCGAGCTGGCTGTCCCTGCACTCTCTGTCTCTGGGCGTTTCTCCCACCCTCAAAGGAGAGGGCAGTGACGCCGACCCTTTCTGTCCCCGCAGTGGCTCTGTCAATCAGTTCACCGCCATCTACAACGGGAACGGAGAGCTGATCAACAACATCAAGTACTACGACGGCTTCATGGGCCAGCGGGTCGGCGCCATCAGCTGCCTGGCCTTCCACCCGCACTGGGTCAGCGCCGCGGGGGTGGGGCGGGAGGCGAAGCCAAGGCGGCAGGGGCCCTGTCCTGTACCCACCTCGCCACCGTGGGGCCCATTGGCCGCCTGAGGGCGAGGCTTCCCCGGGACCCAGGATCTCTAGGGCTCCCCGCCAGAAGCAGACCCCAGTCCCGTCACTCTGGGGAGAGTTGACAGCACATGCACAGTGGGCGGCCTGGAGCTTGTGCCCTCAGAGCCTGCGGTAAAGCCATCCCTGGGGAACCTCGGGGCGCCGCCCCCATGCGCAGGGCTGTCACCTGCGTGGCTCCCTGGCCTTGTTGCAGCCTTCACACGTGGCTTCAGGTTGTCATTTATATCAGGATTCTGCCCCCCCTGCCTTCTTGTGGTGCCAGGTTCCACAGGAGCCAGGCATGCAGCTCTGCTGACACATGTGACATTAGATGCCCAGCGCTGGCCCTGTGGGGTGGTCCCGAAAAAAACATGCAGGACCCATGGGCAGCACCACACCCCTCACAAAGTGCCCCATGCATGGGCCCTGCAGAGGGACATGGGATCACCACACCCCTCACAGAGTGCCCCACGCATGGGCCCTGCAGAGGGACACCGGGGTTGGGTACCACCCCCTCACACACTGTGCATGGGCCCTGCAGAGGACTGGTGGGTTCCAGGCCAGCATTCCCGGGCCTGAGGTGGGCATGAGGGTTCCTGAGACCCGGCAGGAGCTGGCTAAGGGTGTGAGTTGGCCTTCGCCTCCCCGCAGCCTCTCCCTGAACCCCAGCTCACCTCCTCTACTCTCTCCTCGCAGCCTCACCTGGCCGTGGGAAGCAATGACTACTACATCTCCGTGTACTCGGTGGAGAAGCGTGTCAGATAGCGGCGTGGCCCAAGCCCGCCAGGCCACAGCCGCCTGCTGTACATAGTGAAGCTGCCACTCGCCCAGGCACGGGGCATCGGCTGCCGAGGTCCCGCGGCGTGAACATTGGCTGCCGCCTTAGCTGCTGGACGGCAGTAGGGCCCTGCCACTCGCTTTCGTCTGTCTTCGCTGTCGTGTCTGGACGTCAGGGAAGGGGAGGGCCGGGTTGACAGTGGCTTCCCACGGAGCGCCAGCATCCAGGTGTTCCCCACAGCCACGGCGCCACCGTCCCTCTCCTGCTCTGTGTTTCTCTGAGACGTTGAAAGGGGAAGCACCTCATTTTATTTCCATGTGATCAGAGCATTAGCTGCAGAAAAACCCCCAGGCAGAGGGAGCCCCAGCAGAGAGGCGGTGTGGGGCTCCTACGGGTCCCTGGGGCGACTGCCCCCATCCAGCCAAGAGCCAGTGCGAGGGGGCCCCAGCCAGGCCCACTGCCTCTCACGGTCAGTGCAGGCAAGCAGGGGACATTTCCTAGCCGGCTGGGGACACTGGAAATTCGGGAGACCAAGGCAGGGGGAGAAGGGGACGTCCCTCCAGCTGGCGGGTGTGAAGGAAGCTGCCCAGGGCCGGGGTCTGGGCTGTCCTTGGCCACTGGCCACATCCCTGAGCAGGAGGAGCGCACCCCACCCCCCACCCCCGCACCTCCAGCTCTCTAGACTCCAGTTTGGGCCCCTCTCACGCAGATCTGTTGGCCGGGGGCTCTGGCTGTGCACTGGGGAGGCAGGTCCTTGGCAATGTAGCCCCTGCCTTAATCCACAGGGCTCCTTTCCCTCAAAGGGCTGCTCTTCCTCGTGGGCGCAGGGACAGCAGCGGGCCTGTGGTCTCCTTGCCTGTGCCCACACACGGGGGTAGTACACGCATGTGCAGGCACTGCAGCCAGCACCTGGGGGCACACACGCAGGCAGCAGGGTCTCCATGCCTGTGCCCACACATGGGGCAGTACAGGCATGTGCGGGCACCGCGGCCGGCACCTCGGGGCATCCACACAGGCAGCAGGGTCTCCTGGCTGTGCCCTCGCAGTCCATCACACACAGGTGAGAGGCACTGCCAGGCCCCAGGCGGCTCTGGTGACACCAGCCCCGTCTCCAGCCCCCAGTCACCCATGCTGATGCGACCTTGGCTCGCAGCTGGGTGTGCAGTGCAGGCGAGCTCCTTGGTCCTTGCCTCCCCGTGTGTCAGGCTGTGGGGGCACCTGCAAGTGGGAGCTCTGGACAGTCCCGCCGGGAGGCACCACCAGGCACATGTGAGCAGTTACAAACAGAACACAACTGAAATGATGCGGTTTTGAAAAGCATTTTTCCCTGTTCGGCAGGAATCAGGATTATTCAGAGGTAGAGGAGCCAGGTGGCTTGATTCTGCCAGTGGGAGGCCCACGACCATGGAAATGAGAGCTGGGTGTCGAGGCCTGGCTCCCTCGCGCTGTGGCTGGTGTTCTGCTCTGGTCAAGAGCATCTTCTGGGTGGATGGCGCCCTGCCTGGCCATGCTGGGCCAGAGAAACACCTGGGCCTTGGAGGCCTGAGCTTGAGTCTGAGCTGGGGCTGGCAGGGACTGAGGCGGTCCCTCCGCTGCTCCTTTTCCGAATGTGAGTTCCCACCAGAAGGCTCCGGCACGAATCCCATCCCCGCGTCCGAGTTGAGTAAGCAGCCCGGGTCCGGAAGGTGTAGAGAGCCCAACCCCACAAGTCCCGGCCTCACTCAGCTCACAGGCCGTGCCAGGCGGCAGCACCAGAACCTTCCAGAAGCCCAGCTCCACCTGCAGGCAGAGCTTCCAACCCAGTCCTTCAACTCGGTTCTTACATAACACGCGTTTGTTTTGAGACAAAACCGCCACCTGTCAAAGTGCAGGTGCTCCAGAGGGGGCAAGGCCCTCCCACCCCCGCTCCACCCCGAGCCCACCCCCCGGGCACCACAGGCCACCTGCACGTGGCTGTGTCTTCACAGGTTTGATGCGAAAATTCAATCATGACGTAGCCAAGGCTCGAGAGACCACCAGCCTCACGGCTCATTATCTCTATTTATTTTACCAAATGCGAATTGAGAAAGACTTTGACGAAACCTGAAATTGAAATGTGAAGCTAAGAGCAGTGACAGAAGTAAACTTCACACACAGACTCCGTGGCTGGCGGCTGTGTCTTCTAAGGAAACTGCCCACCCCGCCTCGGGGGCGTCAGTCAGAGCCGAGCTCTGGGGGGAATGTTTCGCGGGTCATCCCTGCTGTCCCCAGGGCCCCCAGCGGCCACCACAGCCCTGTGGCGCAGACCCCACGTTGGGGAGCATGCTGAGTTGCCATCCTGTGACGTAGGCCGGGCACATTTCTTTTTGTTTAAAATTACACAATTACCCTCTCACAGTTAGAGGCCCCATTCAAGTCTCTGCATTGAAACCTTCCAGACTTCCTGGGGGAAAATCCGCTGTCTCGCCTCTCCCGCCTCTGGAGGCCCCCACAGTCCTTGGCTGACGGCCCCTTCCTCCACTTGAGAGCCTCTGACCCACATCCACGCCGCTGCCACTTCTCTTTCTGATGTAGCCAGAAGTGTTTCCAGGCCCAGGGGCCAGGTCTACCTCGGGCTGTGCCTGCCTCAGTCCTCATCCCATCTGCCCAGCCCTCCAGCCAATGCCTTTTTTTTTTTTTTTTAAGACTGTTTCACTCTTGTCACCCAGGCTGGAATGCAGTGGCACAGTCTTGGCTCACTGCAATCTCTGCCTCCTGGGCTTAAGTGATTCTGCCTCAGCCTCCCAAGTAGCTGGGATTACAGGTGTGCACAACCACACCCAGCTAATATTTATATTTTTCATAGAGATGGAATTTCGCCATGTTGGCCAGGCTGGTTTCGAACTCCTGACCTCAGGTGATCCACCTGTCTTGGCCTCCCAAAGTGCTGGGATTACAGGCATGAGCCACCACACCTGTCCTACTCTGGCCAATTCTTTAAAGGCTCCTATTTCTAGATGGAACTTGGCAGGCCATGGCCTTTCCCTGAGGCTTTTCCCACACAGGAGGGTCTGTGCAGGGGGTGGGAGCTGGGAGAAAGTTCTGGAAGCTACAGCAGAGGCAACAGGCCTGGGCACAGCCCTGCAGGGTGAGTGGGAGACAAGGGTCTGTGGGGACAGTCATGGGGTCGCCACCTCAGGGGCCTGACTTCCTGGAGAGTGTGGGGACAGGCTCTTGTTCCTCCAGCACCTCTTGCCTGCTGACCGGAATTGGGTCTCAGGCATTGAGTAACTTGCTCCAAGCCCTGCCTGTTGGGTGGCGGGAGGGACTGGGGTCCTAACCCTACCCCAAGGCCACATGCGGAGACCTTTGCTCCACCGCTCAGGTGGGGGTGTGTCAGGGCTGGAGGAGTGTTGGGAACAGATGCTCAGTGCCCCAGAGAAGAATCCGCACCGAGACAAACAATCACTCAGCAAAGCAGTTTTTACTTTACTTCCTGGACTGCAGGAAGGGTACCCTTGCTAGCCATCTTGCCACGAGAGTAGGATGAACAAAGGAAAAGCAGACATATTTGTCCCTTACCCATTTGGGGTCTTTACTGCTGTGTCTGATCTCCAGTGGCTGGAGCCAGACCTTACAACCTAAACTAAAACCCGATGGCTAATAACTTAAAACTTTTCTAAACAGGTAAAAGCTGTGGAGAGCTGGGCCACGCCTGTGACCATGTCCAGCAGATATCTTGGTTAAAGTACAAGGACATAGAATGTACTACGTGCCTGTAAGCATGGCATGTCTAACAGCTACATAGGATAGGGCTTCACAGAGAGTTATTAGCACACTTAAGATTTATTCTTTAGAAAGGAAAGTTTAAAGAGGAGCTTTTCTGCTTCCCACAGGAATCCATGCACTCAGGACTCACGGGGGCCGTTGTGCACGCCCCGCCCTGGAGCAGGCCGGCGGGGGTGGCAGTGGGGGATTTGGATGCACCAGGGTGATGTGTGGAGCCACCAGCCTGCTGCACATGCATAGGGGCCACGGCTATCTGCTGGACCCCCACCCACCACGGCCTCACCCGCAAGGCTCGTGACTCCTCCTGGAAGCCCCCTCTGCTCAGCACAGCACTGAATGGCCCGTCTGGGGCGTTCCTTGTGTTCATGTCAGTCCTTGTTCCAGGAGAGGTGCTGGCACCGCTGCAGCCTGGGCCCTGGGAGGAGCAGGGGTCAGGAAAGCACCTCTGGAGGCTCTTGACGAGGTCCTTTGAGGGCGGGCCGGCACGGGGGTCAGCGGGCCGGGGACAGCAGCAGCGGCTGCCGTGGAACAGGCAGGTGCACAGAGGCCGGGGGGGGCGGTCATGGCCAGGGGTGGAGGCACAGCAGAGAACGGAGGGCTAGGACTTGGGAACAGCCTGGGCCTCCAGACCCCTGTGCCCCCAGAATGACAAAGCCACTCTGTGCCCGAAGCTTCCTGTGGCTTTGGCCACCAATCTCCACAAAGCCGGCGGCTGAGAGCAACAGACGCGTTCTCACCGAAGGCAGCTCAGACTCAGGCTCACTGGGCTAAAATCAAGGTCTTGGCCAGGCTGCGCTCCCCCGGGAGCCCCCAGACAGACCCCTTCCTCACCCGTTCCAGCTCCCAGAGGCAGCCTGCAGCCCGTGGCTCCAGCCCCTTCCTCTCCTCAGAGCCAGTCCCCACCTCCTCACTGACTCTCCTGCGTCCCTCCTCCACTCTTAATTTGAGACGATCTCACTGTCACCGAGGCCGGAGTGCAGGCACCACTGCAGCCTCGACCTCCTGGGCTCAGGCAGTCCCCCCACCTCAGCCTCCTGAGTAGCTGGGACCACAGGTGTGCACCACCACGCCCGGCTCATTTTTGTTACCTTTTGTAGACGGGTCTCAGTCTCACTGTGTTGCCCAGACTGGCTTCAAACTCTCAAATTCAGGGGATCCTGCTGCCTCGGCTTCCCAAAGCCCTGGGATTGCAGGTGTGAGCCTCGTGCCAGCCCCTTCTCCACTTTTAAGGACCTTGTGATTACAGTGGCCCCCGGGGTGGTCCAGGATCACCCCCCTAGTTCAAGGTCAGCTGATCCAACCTTCGTTTCATCTGCAACCCAGATCCCCCAAGCCAGGTAGTCACAGGTTCCCGTTAGGATGTAGACAGCGTTGGGGACGCTAAGCTGCCACCTAACCCCTGTCTACCAGCCAGAGGCCCTCCTGCCAGGCAGAGCCCACAAACTCGGGGGTCGCGCGTAGACAGGGAGGGCGGGGAGGAGATGCTCGATGGGAATTGGGGAGCGCCGGCCCCCGGTGGGCCTCCCAGATTCCGGAGCCAAGGCATGGGGAGCTGGCCCCGTGTGCGGGTCCTTGGGGCTGTCGGCAAACAAGTGGATTCCCTGTGACACAGCGACTGCTCCCGATTCCAGCCCAGGTCAGCATGCATAGCCTGGCACGAGCAGTTGCCATGTCAGCCTGCGCGGAATCGCATTTGTTCGAGGCCAGGACACCGGCGCACATGCATTTGCACCAGGCCTGCTCCTGGGGAGAGAGTCATATTTTTCCCATTAGCTTCAGCTTTTCTGTCACTGAGACCTGAGTACAAATCGAGTGCTTGTCAACGTCGGGGATGAGCCATGCCCACACCTGCCCCTGCCGCTGCCAGACCCTGCGTGGCCCTGGTGGAGGGCCAAGCCTAGTGGCACCATGTGGAGCAATGCTGCATCTCCCGGTGAAGGCCAGGGGTGGCCACAGGGGCTGCCTCTCATGGGGGCTCCTGCTCAGCGTGGCTCTGCTGGGTGGGACCACAGGCACCCGCCAGATGGGGAGCTGTGGCCTCCAACACACATCTGTGCCCAGCCCCCTTCCCGGGGTCTCGGCAGAAGCCCTCGGGAGGCGGCAGAGGAGTTGGCCTCTGGAGGTCTGCGTCTCAGTTACCTGGTGGTGAGGAGCCCACGGGCCCCCAGATGTGGGACAGAACCTCAGAAGGGGAAAGAGCCCTCGAAGGACAGACACCGTGGGTAGGGAGGCCAGGGCTGGGGCCGCGTGGGGCCTCCCACATCCACCTGCTGAAGCCCCCACCCCCCAGAGCCCCTGCACCCGGGCATGTAGCTGTGTTTGGAGACAGGGTTTTTGCAGGGGTGATGAAGGTGAAACGAGGTCATTGGGGTGGCCCTAACGCAATAGGACTAGTGTCCTTATGAGAATGGAGATTGGGACACAGCTGTGCACAGAGGGACGGCCACCTGAGGACCTCCTGGGCCCCATGGTCACCACATCCACAGCCTACCTGCCAGGAAGAGTGTCCCTGGATGGAGGTAGCCCGGAGGCCCCTCCATTTCCAAGTCCAGCCACCAGTCAGAGCGGTGGAGAGGGAATACAGTCCTGCCGCTCAGGCTGCCAGGCTCACGGTGGTTTCCTAGGTGGGCCTGGGACACGCAACCACTGTGGCCCCTCAGAGCCCCAGCCTGCATCTCCTCTTAATGTGGTGACAGTAACTGCAGGCATGAGCACTGTGAGCACCAGATGAGATCACGGAAGCTTCCAGAACAGCACTGGCACCAGGGAAGCACCCGATGGACACTGTCCGAGGTCACCTGAGGACTTCTCCACGGCAGCAGGTGCCACAGGGGTCAGGAGCCAGGGGACACAGCCCTGCCACAGCTCAGCCAGTGCCTAGGGCTACACGGACCCACCTGGACCGTCACAGAGCAGACCCCGAGCTGGGCCTGGTCACCTGGTGCCACCCAGCAGAGACCCTGTCCTGTCAGTGGCTCCTGAGCTGGAGGAGGAACAGCCCAACGGTGTGGGCCCTGCCCGTCCTTCCCACTCCACCAGCTTAGGAGGGAGCCTCGTGCGGCTGTCTGGTGGCTGCCCTGTCCGTCCCATCCTCCCCTCCCACACCCACCACATTGGCCTGACTGGGGACTCCTCTGTACAATGAGCTGGGGGTCCCTCTTCCTGGGCCCCAGGGTTCCCATGCAGGCCCTGCCATCCCAGGGGCAGGAACAGCCACAGGGCTCCTGGGGCCGATGCTCCATCCACTGCCCTGCGGCCCTGGCACCAGTGTCCACAGAACACAGGACGAGAGATGCACGCCTGGCCCCGCCACAGCACTGTGAGGACAGAGAAGGCGTGGCCTGGCCTGGCAAAGGGCCGTGACCACAGAGCTGAGGGCTTTGGGTGGCCTGGGCCAACCGGGTTCCACCCTGCAGCCAGGGGCTCCTCCAAACCCAGCGCTGTGGGTTTGAGGCTGTAGTGAGCTCTGTTCACACCACTGCACTCCGACCTGGGTGTCAGAGCCAGACCCCTGTCTCAAAACAGACCAGAATGTGAAAAGGCAACCTACAGAAACGGATTGAACTATTTGCAAATAATCTATGTGATAAAGGTTTAATATCCAAAATATATAAGGAATTCTTAAAACTCAACAACAAAAAGACAAACAATCCAGGCCGGGCGCAGTAGCTCACGCCTGTAATCCCAGCACTTTGGGAGGCTGAGGCAGGCAGATCACGAGGTCAGGAGTTGGAGACCAGCCTGGCCAACATAGTGAAACCCCATCTCTACTAAAAATACTACAAATTAGCTGGTTGTGGCAGCGGGCACCTGTAATCCCAGCTACTTGGGAGGCTGAGGCAGGCGTATCACTTGATGCAGAGTCGGAGGTTGCAGTGAGCCGAGATTGTGCCATTGCACTCCAGCCTGAGCAACGGTGTGAGAGTCTGTCTCAAAAAAAAAAAAAGAAAACTAGAAAATCACAAGGGTTGGTGAGAATGTAGACAGACTGAAACCCTCACGCATTGCTGGCGAGAATGAAAAATGGTGCAGCCACTGGGGAAAATCGTTTGGCGGATCCTTAAGAAGTTAAGCATGGAATCACCATTGGACCCAGCAATTCCACTCCCAGATATATACCCAAGAGAAATTAAAACGTATGTCCATGCAGAAGCTTGTACAGGAATGTTTATAGGACATTATTCATAATGGCCAAAAGGTAGAGACAACCAAAGGTCCAACAGTGCATGGAAGGATAAACACAATGCGGTATATCCATACAGTGGAATATTATGCAGCCTTGAAAAGGAAGCACTGACACATGGCATGAAGAGGACGCCTCCTGCAAGGACACTGCATGAAAGAGGCCAGATTCCAAAGGCCATATCATGCATTTCCTTCTACATGGCATAGCCAGAACAGGTAAAACTATACCAACTGCAGAAAGGAGACTGGTGGTACCAGGGTATGGGAGTAGAAGGGAAATGAGGGATGACTACTTAGTATTTTTCTGGGATGATTAAAATGTTTTGAAACTAGATAGAGATGGTGGTTGTACAATATTGTGAATACACTAAATGCCACTGAAATGTACACTTTAAAATGGTTAATTGGGCTAGGAGCAGTGGCTCACATCTATAATCTCAGCACTTTGGGAGGCCGAGGTGGGCAGATCACCTGAGATCAGGAGTTCAAGACCAGCCTGGCCAACATGGTAGAATCCCATCTCAACTAAAAATACAAAAATCAGCCCGGCATGGTGTCGAATGTCTGTCATCCCAGATACTTGGGAGGCTGAGGCAGGAGAATCCCTTGAACCCAGGAGGCAGAGGTTGCAGTGAGCCAAAATTATACCACTGCCCTCCAGCCTGGGTGACAGAGCGAGACTCTGTCTCAAAAATAAATCAATAAAATGGTTGTTAGCCAGATGTGGTGGCACAGACTATAGTCCTAGCTACACGGGAGGCTGAGGTGGGAAGACTGCCTGGGCCCAGGAGCTGGAGGCTTCAGTGAGCTGTGATCACCCTGTACCCAAGCCTGGGTGACAGAATGAGACCCTGACTCTGCAAACTGAAAATAAAATCCATTACTTAATTGCATGTTATGTGAAATCCACCTCAACTTTTCAGTGACAAAAATGCAAACAGACGCCAGAGAGCGGCAGCTCCGGTGAGCGCCTTTGGTCCCTCCAGGTACGAGTGCAAGGATTTGCTGTGAGAAAGAGAAAGTCTCCTAAGTCAGTGCAGCCCGAGAGGGAGGGGGCCAGCTGCTGCGGCCGGAACCTCCTGCCCCTCCAAAACCCCGGCTGAAATTCGAATCCCCAGGCCAGCATATTAAGAGGTGGGGCCCTCCCGGGTAACCGGGTCATGAGGGCCCCTCCCCATGAGTGGAATTAAGGCTGGTATAAGAGGCCTCACACCTCCACTCCCTTCTGCTCTCCTGCCTACCGCCATGGGGGACACGGTGCTCAAGGCGCCGTCTTGTTAGCAGAGAGCTGCCCCCCCGCCCCAGACACGGAATCTCCAACACCTTGACCTTGAACTTTTCAGCCTCCAGAACTGCAAGAAAGAAATGTCCGTTGCTCATCAATTACCCAGTCTCCGAATTTTGTTACAGCAGCATGAACAGACGAGGACCCAACAGCTCGCCAGGGACCATGGGGGCCCGGAGTCTGGGGACGCAAATCCAGGGCTGGAACAGCCAGAGAAACGGACACCTCAGGCAGCCCCAGGGACCCGCGGCTCTCATGGGCACCAGGCCAGCAGCCCGGCCCCGAGCCCTGTAACCCCCTGTTTCCGGGGGAAGTCACCTGGAGGGGCCCACGTGGCCAGAACTGAGGCTTCCCGCCCACAGCCACTCAGGCCAGTGTGCAAGCGACTCCCGCAGCCCCAGGCCTGAGATGCACCTGGCGGGCAGCTGAGCTGCAGAGTTCTGATCCAGGGCGGCCTGTGCCGGGTCATTCATCATCTACCACACGGCAAGAAAAGACCCCAGGACTCCACCGCTGAAAGCAGCCGGGCTTCGTCACCCGCACACTCTCGGGCCAGGAGACCAGAAGCGGCTCGGCCGGAAGCCTGGCTCGGGTCTCCGGGGGCCGCCATCCAGCTGTCAGCCAAGATGGAGGCCCCGTGCCATGAATGACTCAATCTCAACAGTGAGCTCCCATCACTCTGCTCTGCCCTTGGTCACTCAGACCAACCCTGCGCAGGGTGAATGGGGACGCAAGGACCGCTTCAGGGCTGTGGCAGCCTCCCGTGGCAGCAGCTGATGTGAGCTCGTCCCGCCTTCCCAGCCCTCCTCCTGCCCCCAGGCCTGGCTTTCTCGGCCCTTCCTGGCTCTCTTCAAGCCATTCCTCCCGGCATCCTTCCGGAGCTTCAGACCACAGGCACAGCCCACCCAAAACACACCCTCCAGGCCCCCAGGGGTCCCCTCCTGGCTGCTCATGTCCCCTCGGGCACGTGAGCCTCCCAGCCGCCCAGTTCCGGCCATCACCGTCACTCCCAGGGGCCACTGCAGCAGCCTGCCTGGCAGTCCCAGCGCCACCCGCACAGGCCGCTTAACTCTGTGCCTGTTTCCCTCGCGGAATGCAGATGGTCCCCTGTCCTCCTGGAAGGCTGGCTGTGTGGGAGCCGGGGCAGTGGCGTGTGCGTGGGAGCTGGGGCAGTGGTGTGAGTGGGAGTTGGGACAGTGGTGTGTGCGTGGGAGCCGGGGCAGTGGCGTGTGTAGGAGCCGGGGCCGTGCATGTGTGCAGCCTGTGATCCTGGGTCAGCCAATGTCATCTAACTGGCGCCACGTCTGCCCAGGGGCTTAGGCCAAAGGCTGACCTCGCCCCTGTGCCCCTTCCCTTCAGGGCCGCTCCTGCCCATCCAGCTGCTCTCACCAGGTCGACCCCAGGACCTCCAAGCCTGTTTCCCACTGCAACCCCTTCTCCCCAGCCGGGGGAGCCAGGGTGAAAACCCAAGCGAGGTCAGCTCCTCCCCGGTGAGGGCCAGGCGCTTCCAGCTGGCCGAGAGCAAGGTTGGACCAGCCCTGGTCGCACTCACTGCCAGTCCTGATGCTGCACTGTCACCCGCTGTCCCTCTATCTGGGGCTCGGAAGGCCCAGAAGGCTTAGAACGCCACCTCCTCAAGGAAGCCTTCCCTGACTACCTACCCAACATCCCTCCACCCCCCGCAGCCCCTCCATTCCTCTGTGTCCCCTGTCATATGCAAACCCATGACAAAGGAACCGCAGATCTCAGAGCAGGGGCTGCCCATGGTAGGCGCTGAAGGAACAAATGAATATGAATGAGTGAATGAGTGTATGACTGAGTGAGTGGGTGCGTAAGTGAATGAGCAAGTGTACGAATGGGTGGGTGAGTGGGTGAGGGAGTGGGAGTAAATGAGTGGATGAGTGAATGAAGGAGTGGGTGAGGGAGTAGGTGAATGAATGAGGAAGTGGATGAGTGAATGAATGAGTGGGTGAGTGAATGAATGAATGAGGGAGGGAGGGAATAAATGAGGGAGGGAGGGAGTGGGTGAATGAGTGAGTCAGTGAGGGACTGAGGGAGTGAATGATCAGGTGACTGAATGAGTGAAAGAGGGAGTGAGTGAATGAGGGAGTCAGTAAGAGAGCCAGTGAGGGAGGGAGGGAGTTAATGAGCGGGTGAGTGAGTGAAGAAGGGAGTGAGTGAATGAGTGAAGGAACGAGTGAAGGGAGTGAGTGAGCAGGTGAATAAATGAGTGAATGAGTGAGGGTGACTGCATCAAGCCCCGCAGATCCCGCAGCCACAGGGCCTCCCACTCCCCGCCCCACCCACCCCTCCACCCCCACCCCACGTTTGCACAGGGGAGGGGCCCGCGAGGACCCGGGGCTGCCTGCCGGGGTCCGAGGTCTCTCCCTCCGGGGTCTGGGATCTCTCCCTCGGGGTCTAGGGTCCCACCTGCCGGGGGCCAGGGTCTCTCCCTCCGGGGTCCGGGGTCTCTCCCACCCGGGTCTGGGGTCCCGCCTGCCGGAGTCCTGGGTCTCAGCTGTGAGGGCCGCCGGCGTCCCCTGTCCTGCAGCGCCCCCGCGTGGCCGCTGACGCCGCTGCTCCTTCCCTTGCCCGGGCCGCTGGGACCCGCTGCTGGGAAGTCAGCCCCGAGGCCCCGCGTGACCCTCCGCCCCGTTTCTACCGCAGCTCTCAAGCCCCCAGTAGTGTCTTCACCGTTAACCCCTGCAACCCAGTGCCCCCACTCCACGGGTCCCTGAGGGTCCACAGCAAGCAGGGTCTTCCCTCTGGGCCACCGGGGCCTCCTCTGAGAGCAGCCCCCTCCTCCCTGGCGCTGGCCCAGCGCCGCCAAGGATCCCCTCCCCTCCCCCTCCCCCTCTTCTCCCCCTCTTTCCCCTCCACATCCCCTCTCCCCTCCCCTCCCCTGGCCTTCCCTTCCCTGGCTGCCCACTCCGTCCCCAGGGAGTGTCTGCAGCCAGGTCCCTCCACCCGCATTTCCCAGGCTCCTGCCCATGCCTTGGGGATTTGCCTCTATTGACTTCTTCCAGAATGTTTCTCGGACCCATCATTTTCTCGGCTCCCTGGGTCACCTCTGCTTAATCTGACCCTGAAGGTCCCACTAGGATCGTTGGAGCCCCTGCCTGGACACTCCCCGGCCCGTGAAGGTGGCAGCTCCCCCATGCCCCTGCGTCCCACCCACATGGGGCACCTGGGAGGACCAGCGTCAGCCCCAGTTCATGATCCCAGCCTCAGCACGAAGCCCACGTGGGTCACCTGCGACACAGTGAAAGGCCCGTTCTCTCCCTCCACGCCTCTCGGCCCCACCTTCCCTCCCTCCCCACCAGCGTGGGCTCAGGCATGGATGCTGTGAGGTTTGTTTCCGAGGATAAAACGAAGAAACTGAGGCCAGCACCAAAATAATCTAATGCAAGGGAATTTATTCAGGCTCCCAGGTGAGGTTCTGCGGTCCGGACAGGAGGGGCCGGAGAAGTCGCACAGACTCCGCTCAGACAGGGGGTTTTTATAGTGAGTCTATTTTTAGACAGTGAGTCTATTTTTAGACAAGGGGTTTTTATAGGGAATGAAACAGCTCGATTGGTTGTGGGAGAGCAAGACTGCTATTGGGTAAGTTACAAGCCTTGACCT